>JALXFT010002181.1:0-67747 GCA_023376895.1 Aspiorhynchus laticeps
TCTATACCCAATACCTTGTTTAATAAATGTTGCAACCCCACCGCCATTTCCTTTAGATCTATACCTTCTGATTGAAATATATCCATAAATTATAAAGTTCAGTTGAGGTTTAAGCCACGTCTCTTTAACACATATAATGTCAGGACTGTTTTCTTGATTTGTTATAAATTTTTTAAATTCTTGTCCATTAGCTATCAAACTTCTTGCATTCCATTGCAGTATTGTTATCACCATTAAGTACCACCACATGTTTGACTGTTTACTGTTTGCATCTTAAGCCTATCGTTTATCATATCTACCGTAACATCCTCTAACTCCAAGTACTTTTCAGCAGCTCTGATTATGATTTTAATTCTCTCTGTCCTGCTTTCAGTTTGGGCGGAGCAATTCACCACTTCTGCTATGAACGTTACAAATGATACTTTGTCCACACTCACTTCATTCTCTTTACTTTGCTCTTTCAACTTTGTTTTTTGTTGTGGTTCTGTTGTCCTGGTTTCTAGTACTTTAGGTGTCTGTTTTACTTTCTTTAGAGCCTCAGCGTATGATATTCCTTCAGCCACTCTGACATTTTGAACTTTCACTGCATTTTTCCTTACTAGACATCCTGCATATCCAGCACTGTGCTCTCCTCCACAATTACAGCACTTAGGTTTAATACCTTGCCCACACTTGCCGTACTCATGATCTCCTCCACAACGCGCAAATCTCTGCTTTCCTCTACACACTGCCGCTACGTGACCAAATTTTTGGCATTTATAACATCTCAACGTATGGTCTAACAGCATAGCTCACAAACCCTAAATAAACTCTCTCAGGTAATTTGTTCTCATCAAAGTTTAACACTACTGAGAGACTGTCTATTTTTTCATTATTTCTGATGCACTTGAGCCTTCTGACATCATTTACTGCTGCCCCAGTTATATTTCTTTTGATTTTCTCACTTGAAACATCAGTTGGAATCCCTGATATTACACCTCTAACCCAACTCTTCTCTTCTGGGATTGAGCATACAACTTTATGTCCGATCAGTGTTTTTATTCCCATGGCTGTTTTTTGCTGCCTACCGTCTTTACAGAACAGCATCAATTTGCCATCCCTCAAAGTCTTAATACATTCAATCGTCCCTACTATTTCTTTAAGTGTTTTGGTTAGTTTCAAAGGGTTAATGCTATTACCAGACTCAGTAGCAAACTTCAGCAATACCTTAAATTCCTCTTTTCTCCTTCTTGCCTGGTGATTTCCTACTTCACTATCCGTTTCCGAAATTTGACACCAACTTTTCTTTCTTTTCTGAGGTTCTACTACTTTCCACTGGTTACTTGCATTGCCTCCACTATCCGCAACAACCAATTCTTCCTCCATTTCCAAATCACTTCCTACCATCAGCGCTCCAATCACAATCCAGCTGTCTACCAACCGCCCCCACTTCCTCTGCCTGCCAATGCAGTTCTGGACCAGCAACCCAAAAAATATTTAATTTAGACCCACAGACATCAAGAATCAGCGTGAGAATCACAACAACGGTGACCATCAAAAAAAGCATGTTGTAGCCAATCAAAACTCATTCATGGCTCCCATCATGCATTGCGACGAGTAAATTATGAGCAGAATTGTCTTTGTAACTTCTTTTATTCTTACTATTTTTTATATGACTTTTTAGTAGCTTGTTTTGTGATGTTAAGAGTTGATCTGTTTATCTGAATATGCTGTTTGTCACCATTGTTGAGATTCATACGCAGATTCTTGATGTATGTGTGTGCCTAAAAGAAAGACTTATTAGAAAAAAAAAATTCAACTGCTTGTAAGAAATACAGAATCTTTTGCTGTGGAATTATAAGGCTGTTGTAATCAATAAAGGAAATTGAACTCAGCGATTAGACTCTAAATGAGTTCAGTGATTCGGGTCAAATAACGATTATGTTAAAACATAATCATCACCACCTGATGATGTTTGCTCTTTGCAAAAGTCTGGCTGTTATAATTCAGTTATAGCAGCCAAATAAAGTGTAATATAAAAAATTAAAGGGTCAAGAGCAGGGGCGGTTCTAGACCACAGTAACTGGGGGGGCCAGACAGGCTTAACCTACTTTAATATTATTCATTCAGTAATTTTTCACCATGTCATGTATCACTGCAATCTCTAGCACAATCTATAACAATTTCAACTAAAATGAATGTTTCATCATGTTTCATTTATTTGACAAATAATTTTGTATTGTAGTGTCAGGGCATCATTTTTGAGGGGGCACGGTTGTGGGGGGGTCTCTCATGCTTGTCATGTGACACACAGCAGCCACAATACCACTGTATAACTGATATAGGCTTATGTCCCTACTAAAAAAGGAAAAAATAAATAAATACCATCACAGAAAATGTTAATGGTTTCCACTACAAATACCACTACAAACATTACAAACAATCAACTTTTACCATTAAAAAATGGTTTTCTGTAGTGTGTTTTGGGACATATTCCATTAGGATTTATTGGTTTTATCAAGCCACCAATAGAAGGCAACCAATTACCAGTAGAGACCAACAGGGTCCATTACAGTTTCCAGTAAAACCAGTCCCATTATAACTAGTAAAACCATTACTAATTTTGTAATGGTGTCTATTGTTTTTTTCAGCAGGGGTTTTATTAAATTGTTTTTATTTTTATTCAATAAATCCCCAAAATATATCATGAAATATCTAAGTAAATGCATTTTGCACCTTTATAGATTATTTGGTCTATAATGGGTGATGGGCAAAGTAGCCTAATACTGTAATCTATTAACTACATAAAAGCCCGTGTTTTTACTTAAGTACCAGATATGGGTGTCATACCATAAAATACTATTAATACGACTGACTTTGTATTTAATGTGAATTTAATAAAAACACATAAAAACACTAAGTTAATTAGCCTATAACACTTTCATTGAACAAAAGAAAGCAAAGAACATTTACATTATCAAAGAACATTTTCACTTCAGTCCAGTGAGTTCAAACACTCTCAAAAACTGCCATAATAATCTCTAAAGCTGTTTACACTGTTAAGTTAATATCTTACTTACATTCGTACATCTTCACTTTGTTGTTTCTGATGAGAGAATTAGTCAGAGAATTCAGTCAGCGAGCACACGGTCTCATCTGAACGACTCTGATTGGTCCTTGCATTCATAAGCTCAACAGAATCGTATGTGATTGGTTATAATGCGCAGTGCTTTAAAAACGTGTGTGTCTCTGTGCCAGCCAGCGAATGCAGATTTGAATTTAGAAGCTTTTGATGTTTTTCTTTTTATACAAACTGCGCATTTCACCCAAAATTGTTTACTGTGATTTGATTCCAACTTTAGGGGGGCCAAGAAGGGGGGGGGGGGCAAGCTTGTTGACAGGGGGGCAACTATGTGATCTTGTGATTTTCTTCTTTGGTAATTCTGCTTGTTAACATCAGGTATGTTCAATAATGGTTAATCATCACTCAATGAATCTCTTAATTACCTCATTAACTTCAACACTGCTTCAATGTTTATATGAGTCCACACCCAGAATGTTAAATTAACACTGGGGATTTTGCTGTGTAGGACCTTGGAGTTCTATTTGTTTGGTTTATGATGGTCAAAGTAAGTAGGGGGTGAAGTTGTGCAATAATTAGGTATAATTTTTCCCTCTTTTTATGGTATGTGTTACTGTGCTGTGTATTGTGTTTTTTTGTTTTTTTTTTCTTACTTCTATATGTTTTATGTGACATGGTGCTTGTATTTCTGAGCCTACAAGACAAATTTCCCTCCGGGACAATAAAGTATACCTTAACCTAGTTATCGGTATCAGTAAAATTCGCTATTGGTCGACCTCTAATTTGTGGGCAGACAGGTGGTCTTACCGCTGAGGTTGCATGGTTCAACTCCACTGAGCTGCAGGTTTGCATTGAGACACTAACAGTCCTGTTTGGGAGCGAGATAAATTACTTTTAAAATGACATTTCACCAGCATCACCATAAAGCTGCTAAAACTTCAGACAGATGACAAAGATAATCATTCTGACCTGTTCTCTGGCTGCTGGAATTCTGCTGGGAAAAAGATTGAACAGCAACAGACAGATCAGCTTGAACTATATTATTTTCATTCAGACAAAAATGATGCTGTAGTATGAGTTATGGAATCAATATGAAAAAAAAACCTTACTGTTAAAATGAATTGGGACATGCTAAAGAAAAAAAACATATTTGGAGATTAATCCAGAATATTGAAAGATGTCGCATTATACAATATAGTATCAGGAGAAATACTGTAAATGTAATACTTGCAGATATTTTCTATTTAAGCAGTTACTGCATAGAATGAAACATTTATATAAATTCCCATTGCTCATAAACTAATTCCAACTGTCATCTGATTTTGCTGAAAATGTAAAACTGTGTTATTTTGCTTTGTTGTGAAAGTGTCATTCTTAAAAACACAAAATCAATATTCTACATTAATAGATGCAATATTACTTAAAATTATTTTAAAAGCTTTTGGCAAGGAATGGTTGAAGGAGGGTTACATAAAAAATTGTGGTAACACTTAATAACAACTTTCATTAAACAATTAACAAACATTTAATGCTTAAGAGATCATTGGTTAATATATATTCACATAACTAGAAATATAAGATCATTTAATGTATTTTTAATTACATATTTAATCTAATTTGAAATGCTTACAAATGTCATTACATTTTCAATTCATATCACAGCAAAATCCCCAGTGTCAAATTAACACTGCGTTGTCCACACAACATAGAGTTAAAAGTAACATTGAAGCAGTGTTAAAGTTAATGAGGTAATTAAGAGATTCATTGAGTGATGATTGACCATTATTGAACACACCTGATCTTAACAAGCAGAATCACCAATGGAGAAAATCACAATTTTTCAAAAATCACAAGAAAGTCACCATTATGGTGGTCAGTGTTTACATTAGTTGGGCTCTTGACCCTTGACTTTTTAATATTATATTTTATTTGACTGCCATAACTGAATTAAAACAGCCAGCCGAGCAAAAAGCAAACATCATCAGGTGGTTATGATTATATTTTGACGTAATCATCCTATAGTGACCTGAATAATGGAGTTAGGTTTTGTTTGTTGGTTACATCAATACTATGAACAACATAAGATCTGGCGTTTTCAGTATAATCAGATGTTTTTTAAACTTATTTTGATCAAAGACTTATAAGAATCTTTAATTTAGACACACAGACATCAAGAATCAGTGTGAGAATCACAACAACGGCCATCAAAAAAGCATGTTGTAGCAATCAAAACTCATTCATGGCTCCCATCATGCATTGTGGCGTGAATAAATTATGAGCTGAATTGTCTTTGTAATTTCTTTTATTCTTACTATTTTCTTTTATTTTTTGCTGTTTTATGTGACTTTTTAGTAGCTTGTTATGTGATGTTCAGAGTTGATCTGTTTATCTGAATATGCTGTTTGTCACCGTTGTTGAGATTCATACGCAGATTCTTGATGTCTGTGTGTGCCTAAAAATATTTCTTGGATCAAAACAACTTGTTCTTCCAAAATTTATAGAAAATACAAAATCTTTTTCTGTGGAATTACAAGACTGTTTTACTCAAAATAAATTTAACTCAGCAATTAGATTCCAAATGAGTTCAGTGATTCAGTTCAAATAATGATTGTTAGAATATAATCATCACCACCTGACGACTTTCGCTCTTTGCAAAAGTCTGGCTGTTATAATTCAGTTATAGCAGCCAAACAAATTTTAATGTTAAAAAGTCATGGTCAAGAGCCCAACTAAAGTAAACACTGATCACTATAACGGTGACTTTAAAACTTGTGATTTTCTTCTTTGGTGATTCTGATTGTTAACATCAGGTGTGTTTAATAATGGTTAATCATCCCTCTATGAATCTCTTAATTACCTCATTAACTTTAACACTGCTTCAGTGCTACTTTTAACACTCTGTAGTGTGGACACATATAGACACCCAGCAGTGTTAATTTAGCACTGGAGATTTTACTGTGTAGATCAAACATACACACATACACTGACTAAAATTCAAAAAGTGAAAAAGCATAATAGGACCCCTTTAATTTGACACTGGGGATTTTGCTGTGCACAGACAACAACAACACACAAACAATAAAAAAAATGTTTGTTAATGATTTGTTAATGAAAGTTATTATAAAGTGTTACCATATTTAGTTAATAGACATAAAATATACTGTATGAGAAGTGAAGATTTTTTTTAAGACTTTTCTCACAACTACAGTTTATTCCAGTATCATGGAGATATTTTCACAGTTCTATAGATTTAGACAGTATATATATATATATATATATATATATATATATATTTTATGTTCAGTGTGTGTTTGCTCCACTCACCTCTCCATGCAGCACTGAAGTAAAGTAGCCTAAAGAAAAGATCAAAAATACCAATCATTTATTTTTAGCTGTGACCGGAGAAACAAGGCATCTTGGGAAATATGTCACAGTTTTTTTATATTCTGCCCTTTTTTCATTAGTTCCTGTTTCCCTGCTGTTTTGGTTTTATTGGTTTCTGATTATGTATTTGTTGTTTCTGTAGTTACATATCATCCCCAGCTGTGTCTTGTCTAGCACTTAGTGCATTTATATTCCCTGTTTGGTTATGTACTTTGTCAGATATCAAGCATAAGTTACATGTGTTGCTTGACAGTTGGGTCTCCTGCGTTCATTAAAGAATTAGCTTGTTTCTTCTGCATTAATGTTTGGGTAAAGAAAATCATACATGCACTGTAAAACCCAACAAGTTAGGACCATTTGAGGAAACCAATTACCTTAAACCATTTAAGTTTTAAAACTAACAGTTATGAGTACACTGAACTTATTTCAGTTGAGTTCAATAAAAGAAGATATACATTACAGTTAAGTAATTAAGTGATTAACCCTTAATCACTCCTCAAGTAGACATTTTAAGATGGTTTCTGCGCAACATTTTATAAATGAGGCCCCAGTTGTCAAAGGAACTTCACCAAGCTAGAGAAGAGAAGGGTTTCAGAAGGGTCAGGGTTAGGGTTTATTTCTGTTAAAAACCCTAACAGAAATTAAAACAGAAATGCAGGAAGAACTGTCCGTGTTGAAATCAGAACTTCGAAAGAAAGATTAACATAAATAATATGAAGGAATAACTTCTTCATGTTTCAACTTCCAAAGGATATCACGCTAAACACTTAACCTGTCTCCCCTCTGACAATCACCAATCACCTGCAGTGGACGATCCTCACTCTTCATCAGATCCACAGACCAATGTGCACAGCACTGCTCCAGATAACCCCACAGAAACAGAAGCTCTTATTCTCATTGACTCCAATGGAAAATATGTAAATGAGAAACTCTTATTTTCAAAAATGAAAGCAAAGAAAATGTGGTGCCCAAATACAAGCAAGGCTCTTCAGATCTTATCTGATAAAAATCTGAATGAAACTTATAAGCACATCATAGTCCACACAGGGACAAACGACTTATGGGCAACGAAGGGCAACGTGGCCATCAGAGCCTCAGAATGCTTCCCAGAAGCTAAAAATAACTCTGTCCACATTACTGCCACAGAGTGATGTGCCTTTTCACGTGATCCATGGAAACAATGTGGAACTTTCCAGAACCCGTGCATTCATTCCAAATGTTCACCTGGCTTACCATAAAGACATTCGGCCCCATCATATGTATGACTACATACACCTCAACAAGAAAGGAGTACAACTTTTCGCAGCATTTGGCAAAACAGCAGAAATCTACACAGCAAGAGCAGCTCCTAACCACAAAGAAACGTCCACCCTCCTCCTCCAAGAACCAGACAGGACTCGACCCCTGGAGTGCCATCACAGAGCTACGCCGCAGCAGCCCAACAGCCACAGAACCCTGCAGCCGCCGAACTCAATCAGATAAGACACCTGCTGAACATCATCTGCTCCAAACTTGTCAAATAATGGACAAGAATAATACACACAAACACACACTTAAAATTACTCTATCAATGTGGAATATTCAAGGCTTGAATTCAACAGCCTTTTGACTAAAGGAGTTCAAACACAGAATTATAGAAGAGCATCAAAGAGATGGATATTATGGATGGGACGCGTGTTTTGAGTTTGAGCTCCATCAAGTTATTTCTTTATCGTCTATTTTATTTCTTAAAATCAATTTTATACACCATCATTTTTTGGATGGATGACCAATAATTTTCTCTTATTAAATTCAGATAAGACAGAGATATTACTTATTGGACCAAATAACAGTACACAGAATCTCTTGGATTACAATTTGCAACTAGACGGATGTCCTGTTACTTCCTCTACAGTCAAAAATCTGGGTGTTATATTAGACAGCAACTTTTGAAAAACATATTTCCAATGTTACAAAAACAGCATTCTTCCATCTTAGAAACATTGCCAAGCTATGGAACATGTTACCTGTTTCTGATGCAGAAAAGCTAGTTCATGCATTCATGACCTCTAGACTGGACTATTGTAATGCACTGCTGGGTGGTTGTCCTGAATCTTCAATAAACAAGCTGCAGGTAGTCCAAAATGCAGCGGCTAGAGTCCTTACCAGGTCAAGAAAATATGATCATATTACCCCAATTTTACAGTATCTGCACTGGCTACCTATTAAGTACCGTATCAGTTACAAAATATTATTACTTACCTATAAGGCCCTAAATGGTTTAGCTCCTGCGTACCTAACTAGTCTTCTATCTCGCTACAATCCATCACGCTCCCTAAGGTCGCAAAACTCTGGACTCTTGGTAGTACCTAGAATAGCAAAGTCCACTAAAGGAGGTAGAGCTTTTTCATATTTGGCTCCCAAACTCTGGAATAGCCTTCCTGATAACGTTCGGAGTTCAGACACACTCTCTCTGTTTAAATCTAGATTAAAGACACATCTCTTTAGCCAAGCATTCACATAATGCATTCATATAATGCATCTCATAATCTTGTACTGCAGTTATATCTGATCAAACACACATTATTATTCTTTAGCTTGGGTTGAACAAATAATTTTTGCTTGAATGGAACAACAGCTACGCTAATTATGTCTCTTTGTTTCTCTGTTTCAGGATCTAGGAATTACACAAGCTTCAGTCTGAATCCAGCCCTTAAATGATCTGAGATGAACAAACACCTGAGAACAGATGATGCCGACCCCTCGGAGGACCTCAGAGGATGCCAACCTCTGATCCATCAGAGTCCCCCTACTACAGCGAAGACATGCTCTCCACATTAGAGGAAGAGACAAGCAACTAGCAATAGCATTGCATTTTACTCTGTTGTTGTGTTTGGGTTTGCCAATGAGTGGTGTAATTCTGTTTGATTTGTGCAGTAATCTGATTGATTCTGATGTTGTGATTCAGAGCATCAATAGATGAAGCATCAGGACTGAAGCTCTGGATCACTCGATGGAAGGGGTTGCTTTCTTTGCTCATCTCTTGGTATTGCAGGGCTTTATTATTATATGATTGGGGGTCAATGAGTTTCAGATGTTTCCGGAATTTAATTGCCCTTTTTTGCATCTTTGTGATTAGAGGATATTTGCCTCGTTCTGCCCTGCATATGTAATTTGTTGTGTGCTGGTGCACGTGTAATATGCACAGTAAAATATCTGGTGTCAAATTAACACCACTCGATGTCTACAGCTGCATCTCAATAAATTAGAATGTCGTGAAAAAATTTTTTTTTTTTTGTAACTTATTTCAAAAAGTGAAACTTTCATATATTTTAGATTCATTACATGTAAAGTAAAACATTTCCAATAATTTTTTTTTAATTTTGAGGATTAGAGTTTACAGCTCATGAAAGTCAAAAATCAGTATCTCAAAATATTAGAATATTTACATTTGAGTTTCAATAAATGACCATCCCTACAGTATAAATTCCGGGTATCTCTTGTTCTTTGAAACCACAATAATGGAGAAGACTGCTGACTTGGCAATGATCCAGAACAGCGGTTTTCAACTCCAGTCCTCGCGCCCCCCCGCTCTGCACATTTTGTATGTTTCTCTCTTCACTTCAGACCTTTGTTCTATTCGACCGTAAGTGCCCTGCGAAGTGGACTTCACAGGATATTCCGCCATCATTCCAGTTCGAAGCGAGCGTATATGTTCCATCCAAAGGGCATTGAAGTGTGCGAGACGTGAATTTAAATTGGATTTATTTACAGAGGTATATTTTGTCACACTTCACTAGTAAGTTTCGTCTGTGTGTGATGACGCTGGCGTAGCGCAAATCCGTGAATAAATCAGTGAATAAATAAGTTCCGAAGTGAAGTAAACGTCAACGGATTTCTCATGCTTAGGGAGTAGGGAGCAATGAACACTGTGTAGGGAGCATGTCAATCGGAACACAGTTCATTCATGGAACTTTCTTCTAATGAGCTGATGATCTGAATCAGGTGTGTTTAAACAACAGAGACATGCAAAATGTGCAGAGCGGGGGGGCGCGAGGACTGGAGTTGAAAACCGCTGATCCAGAAGACAAACATTGACACCCTCCACAAAGAGGGTAAGTCACAGAGGGTCATTACTGAAAGGTGTGGCTGTTTACAGAGTGCTGTATCAAAGCATATTAAATGCAAAGTTGACTGGAAGGAAGAATTTGGGTAGAAAAAGGTGCACAAGCAACAGGGATGACCGCAAGCTTGAGAATACAGTCAAGCAAAGCTGATTCAAACACTTAGGAAAGCTTCACAAGGAGTGGACTGAAGCTGGAGTCAGTGCATCAAGAGTCACCACGCTCAGATGTCTTCAGGATAAGGGCTACCAAGCCACTTCTGAACCATAGACAACGTCAGAAGCGTCTTACCTGGGCTGTGGAGAAAAATAACTCAGTGGTCCAAAGTCCTCTTTTCAGATGAAAGTACATTTTGTATTTCATTTGGAAACAAGGTCTCAGAGTCTGGAGGAAGAGTGGAGAGGCACAGAATCCATGTTGCTTGAAGTCCAGTGTGAAGTTTCCACAGTCAGTAATGATTTGGACTGCTGGTGTTGGTCCACTCTGTTTTCTGAAGTCCACAGTCAACGCAGCCAAATACCAGGAAATTTTAGAGCACTTCATGCTTCCTTCTGCTGACAAGCTTTATGGAGATGCTGATTTCATTTTCCAGCAGGACTTGGCACCTGCCCACACTGCCAAAGGTACCAAAAGCTGGTTCAATGACCATGGTGTTACTATGCTTGATTGGTCAGCAAACTCGCCTGACCTGAACCCCATAGAGAATCTATGGGGTATTGTCAAGAGGAAGATGAGACACCAGACCCAACAATGCAGATTACCTGAAGGCCACTGTCAAAGAAACCTGGGCTTCCATACCACCTCAGCAGTGCCACAAACTGATCACCTCCATGCCACGCCGAATTGAGGCAGTAATTAAAGCAAAAGGAGCCCCTACCAAGTATTGAGTACATATACAGTAAATGAACATACTTTCCAGAAGGCCAACAATTCACTAAAAATGTTTTTTTTTTTTATTGGTCTTATGAAGTATTCTAATTTGTTGAGATAGTGAATTGGTGGGTTTTTGTTAAATGTTAGCCTAAATCATCACAATTAAAAGAACCAAAGACTTAAACTACTTCAGTCTGTGTGCATTGAATTTATTTAATACACGAGTTTCACAATTTGAGTTGAATTACTGAAATAAATGAACTTTTCCACGACATTCTAATTTATTGAGATGCACCTGTATATAAAAAGGAGATAAATTTGATCCCAGTAATTACCGTGGCATTTGTGTGGGCAGTAACCTAGCAAAGCTTTTCTGCAATATAATAAATAGCCACATAGTGACATTCTTTACAAGACAGAACAAATAAATGAGCTGTTCAATTCTGGCATCACCTGAGTCAATCTGACACTGAATCTATTCAATGCCAATGAAACCCCTAGTGTCTCATCCTCTAAATACACTCGTGCTTAAACTAATCAATGAAGCTCAAGCTGAGTCTAACTCCAACCACAACCCCAACATTCATAAAGAAACTGACAAAAATCTGAAGTATAATTAAGATGAAAAATTAAAAAAACGAATTTGACCTCCAAACCAAACTCCAGTGTTATTCGGCCCTAAACAGAACCACACAATTGGCAAATTACTTATCAGTCAAACAATTAAAAGAAAGACAAATCCTTTCAAAATATCGACTCGGCAACCATGACTTAGAAATAGAGAAAGGAAGACATAAAAACCGAGCGAACAACGATTATGTAAACACTGCAGCTTAAATCAAATAGAGGATGAGAAACACTTCTTGTCTGCCCCAAATACACCACTACAAGGCAAAAAATCTTTCTATAATTTGAAGTATTGAATTGTTAATTTTTTCCTCTGGATGACCCTGTGAAACTACGCTATATACTCGGAGAGGATGAGATGGCAGTCAAACTAGGTGAAAAATATGCTGCAGTTTAAACACCAATTTAGCAGCATGATGACGTCGTCGTCAATTTTTCTCACTCTTTCACTCCTGCTCTCTGAGTGTTTGTGGATTTACTGTAACTCTGTTTGCAGCTTTACACCAGCAGGTGGCAGACAAGTGACTGTCTTTATGAGCAAGGCACTAAATCAGGGGTCACCAAGTTCGGTCCTGGAGGGCCGGTGTCCCTGCAGAGTTTAGCTCCAACCCTAATTAAACACACCTGAAGCAGCTAATCAAGCTCTTACTAGGTATACTTCAAACTTCCAGGCAGGTGTGTTGAGGCAAGTTGGAGCTAAACTCTGCAGGACACCGGCCCTCCAGGATCAAGTTTGATGACCCCTGCACTAAATCATTCAAATAGTTCTGCATGTGTGTGTGCAAGCAGAGAGAGAGAGTGTGTAAGTGCGTGTGCGCTTGTGAGTGTGTGCATGCAGAGAGTGTGTGTGTGTGCGTGCGTGTGTGTGTTTGCATGCAGAGAGAGAGAGTGTGTGTGTGTATATGTGCGTGCGTGTCTGTAACTCACCACAAACAAGAACAAACAGGACAAAAATATGGTTGTGGAGCAGTGTTTTTCTCGTTGCTGGCGTCATCATGTCAGTTCATGGTGTTTATAACTAGAATGGAGTCAACAGATAACATATCAGTGGCTAGCGCATGATGTTTTACTCTCTTAATATGTAAAAAATCTACACTGCAGTTTACTATAATACATTATCATACAAAGAGTTTTCTGATTAATTGACAGACTAGGAATATTTGACCTTTTGAAAATGATCACACAACGTGTACACATTTATGTAAAATGGTGTAAAGAACAGTAACTGTTCTTTGTTAATAACTGGAATCTTTTCTGGGAAACTGTTTCGTGCTGATGGCCTGCACCCCAGCAGAGTCGGAGCAGAACTCCTGTCGGACAACATCTCCAGGACGCTACGCTCCATAAGACTAGCAAGTCAAATCTCAAATAACTGCTATAATGGCGTTTGTTCCCCCCACTTAAATGATAGAAGTACTTGTGTTGTCCAATCCATAAAGACTGTGCCTGTTTTTAATGCAAGAGCTAGAAAAATCTGCTAAATTAATTAACAAAAACATTTTTTAATGCTTGGGCTCCTAAACATTAGATCACTCCCACCCAAAGCAGTAAATGAAATGATGTATGCAGATTTCCAGAGGTGGGACTTTCAAGTCTCAAGTTCTCAAAGGGTTGAAGTTAATGAGATAATTAAGTAACAAATTAAATAATGATTGTGTGATAAACATTTGCTGTTACTGAAAATTATAGACGAACCCCCCCACAATCCCTGCTTGATCTGAGACTCGAACCCTCAATCTTCAGGTTACAAGACCGACTCGCTAATTATTAGGCCACAACTGCCCCAAGTCACACACAGACATCAAGAACCAGCATATGAATCTCAACAATGGTGGCAATCAGCAAAATGCTTTGTGCTGTAATGCATGCCGGGTAACACCACAGTAAAAACTCCCATCATGCACCATTGCTGAGGATCGTATGATAAGTATTCATGTCAAAAAATCCTGAGCCAACACAGATTTTTTAACATTACGGTGGTATTTATTTAATAGTTTTTTGCAGTTCAGTAATAGCTGAACGTCAGTCAATAAACCACAGACACAGCTTCACAATGTTCACTCAAATGAGTTACAAACAGAAAGTGGACCAAGAGACCAACTACAGCAAACCTTGACCACAATTATGGTGGCATAATTTTTTTGTGGGGGGTTTTCCCCAGTTGATTCCATCCAAGGTTGTGGGTGAAGTCAGTTGTAGTTCTTGTGTTTCTCTTTTCTTCAGTGATGTTGCTTGTTAACAGCAGGTGTTCATCACTAATGCACAAACATCATTTAATTAGTCACTTATTTATCTCATTAACTTTAACTCTTTGAGGACTCGGATTTGGCTTGAGACTTGAAAGTCCCACCTCTGCAGATTTCCTCTCTTAAACTCTTTTGGGGTCAAGGAAAACGTCACCACTCATCATTTTAATCATACGGTAGATTTAATTATATTGAACTAGATGAAATGACTAGCTATATGGGCATTATCTTTTCCAATACATTAGAAGCTGTTGCCCCCATGAAACTGAAAAAATGTTAGAGAAAAACGTACTGCCCCATGGTACAACAGTAAAAAAAATAAAAATAAAAAGAACAACTAACTTAGAAGTTTGTATGTCCAGCTATAGACAGGCTCTAAAAGCAGTCATCGATCTGCAAACGCATATAAAATAACCAAGACAATCAAAGGTTTTTATTTAGCACAGTGGCTATAATCAGACATCACACAAACTAAATATTCCCTCACAGTTTAGTAATGACTTTATGAATTTATTCACAAAACAGATAACATCAGATATACAATAACAAATGTGCAATCTACAGCATCTTTTAATTCAACTTCATTCATCGCCCCCAAAGAAAAACTGCAGTGCTTTACAACTATAAACAGCAAAATTAACCCCAGAGTCAAATTAACACTGCTGGGTGTCTATATGTGTCCACACTACAGAGTGTTAAAAGTAACACTGAAGCAGTGTTAAAGTTAATGAGGTAATTAAGAGATTCATTGAGTGATGATTGACCATTATTGAAGACATCTGATGTTAATAATCAGAATCACCAAAGAAGAAAATCTTTTTTTTTTTTTAAGTCACCGTTATAGTGATCAGTGTTTACGTTAGTTGGACTCTTGCTCCTTAACTTTTTAATATAAAATTTTGCAAACGTCATCAGGTGGTAATGATTACGTTTTAACAATTATTTGATCTGAATCTAGTGATGGGCGTTTTTGAAGCACTGAAACTTTTGTGAATCAATTGTTTCGAAACAGTGGTTTGGAGTGTTTATCAAACTGCCAAAGTCACGTGATTTCAGTAAACGAGGCTTCATTATGTCATAACTGTTTCAAAATTTCAATGCTTCGCAGCTGGGGGGTGAACTCTGTGAACCCATGAATCATGGGAGTTCATTGAGATCGCCCCCCAGTGGCAAAACATTGAACCAGCATCTATGGTTTTACCTGACCTCAGATCAGTTTTAGACATTTTTTAACGAGACGTGTGCAATTAAAAGGATGAGAAGTAGTTAATGGTCTCTTACTGGCCTCTATATACAAGCTGCCCATAAAACAAACAAAGCCCTGCAAATTAATATAAAATATTTTAAAAACCACGTTATACATACACTTCATCTTTAATGGTATTTTATAATTTTTATTGCATTCAATGTATTAAAACATTTGCAATGGGTTTTTAAAAGCTGTTTTTATGAATGAGGTTTTGTTGCATTTACACACTTTTGACCAGCAGATGTCACTAGCATGTGGTGTTTCGAGCGCTTCCAATTTTGCAAAGCAATTGGTTCAATTGATTCGAAGCTTCAGAAAGGTTAATTTCTCCCATCACTACCTGACTCACTGAACTCATTTAGAGTCTAATAACTGAGTTACGTTTCCTTTATTAGGGACCGAGCACCGATGGTGCGAGGACCCTATTGAATCTGCTCTGTTTATTATTATTAGGGACCGAGCACCGATGGTGCGAGGACCCTATTGAATCTGCTCTGTTTATTATTATTAGGGACCGAGCACCGATGGTGCGAGGACCCTATTGAATCTGCTCTGTTTATTA
This sequence comes from Aspiorhynchus laticeps, assembly GCA_023376895.1. NCBI lineage: Eukaryota > Metazoa > Chordata > Actinopteri > Cypriniformes > Cyprinidae > Aspiorhynchus > Aspiorhynchus laticeps. The sequence goes on from JALXFT010002181.1 coordinate 16,106, forward strand.
TTATTATTATTATTATTATTATTATTATTATTATTATTTTTATTCTTCTTCTCCAAACCTTATCGCATTTTTGAGGGCCTAAACATGCTCGAAAAGTCACGAAATTTTGCACACACCTCAGAACTGGCGAAAATTGACATCTGATATATGTTTCAGAAGTGGGTGTGGCAAAATGGCTCGATAGCGCCACCTATACACATTCAACGGAGTGCGCCTCGAGCTACGTTTCACGTACATGTACGAAAATTGGTATACATATGTAAAACCCCAATACCTACCAAAAAGTCTCTTGTTGCAAATTCCGAAACCCAACAGGAAGTCGGTTATTTTTAATTTTCTCTGCAAATTTTGGGTCATTTTTGCCATTTTCAGGTGTCATACTTTAACGAACTCCTCCTAGAGATTAATTCAGATCAACAACAAATTTGGTCAGTCTAATCTAAAGCCCTTTGTGACGTTAAATTGCGAAGATCTAGAGTTTTCATTGAAGGGCGTGTCCGTGGCGGCCTGGCAAAATTCGATGCTTCGCCATGAAACAGGAAGTTGTTATAACTCAGCCATACATTGTCCGATCTACCCCAAACTTCACATGTATGATAAGAGTCCTGACCTGAGAAGATTTACATGCAAATATTCAGTTATAGTTATAGCGCCACCTGCTGGAAACAGGAAGTGACATGTTTTAGTCTGTATCAAACTCCTCCTAGAGATTTCATGACATGAAATTTATATTTGTTCAGTCTAATCTAAAGGCATTTGCGATATTAAATTGTGAAGATCTTGAGTTTTCGTTGAAGGGCGTGTCCATGGCGGCATGACAAAGTTCGATGTCTCGCCATGGGAATACAAGTTGTTGTAACTCAGCCATAAAATGTGCGATCTGCCCCAAACTTCACAGGTTTGATAAGAGTCCTGGCCTGAACGCATCTAAAGGCCAATATTGCATTATGATCATAGCGCCACCTGCTGGCAACAGGAAATGGCTTATTTTACACTTACATCAACATGCAATATCCAATCTGGACCAAACTTCACATATTTGGTAAGACTCATGGCCTGAAGACACCTATAGGCCAATATTCAGTTATAATCATAGCGCCACCTGTTGGCAATAGGATATGTCATGCTTTATACTACCTCAAACATACAATGTCAAATCTGCACCAAACTTCACATGTATGGTAAGAGTGCTGGCCTGAAGTCATCTAAAGGCCAATATTCTGTTAAAATTATAGCACCACCTGCTGGCAACAGGAAATTACATGTTTCACACTAACTTAAACATGCAATCTCCGATCTGCCCCAAATTTCACACGTTTTATAAGAGTCCTGGCCTGAACACATCTTAAGGCCAATATTCAGTTATAAATATACCGCCACCTGCTGGCAACAGGAAATGGCTTGTTTAACACTAACTTAAGCATGCAATGTCCAATCTGCACCAAACTTCACATTTTTGGTAAGAGTCATGGCCTGAAGACATCTAAAGGCCAATTTTCAGTTATAATCATAGCGCCACCTTTTGGCAATAGGATAGGTCATGCTTTATACAACTCAAACATACTATGCTCAATCTGCACCAAACTTCATATGTATGATAAATGTGCTGGCCTGACCACATCTACATGCCAATATCCAGTTATAGTCATAGGGCCACCAGCTGGCAGCAGGAAGTTTGGCACATATAAATGACTTTGACATATTCCTCCTATATTTATCACTTTAAATGCATATTGCTCACCGTTCGCTGTTTTCCTGAAGCCACCGTTGGCGGTGAGCCCGGGTGCGAGGTCCCGTACATCGCTGCTTGCAGCTTTAATTATTATTATTTTTATTCTTCTTCTCCAAACCTTATCGCATTTTTGAGGGCCTAAACATGCTCGAAAAGTCACGAAATTTTGCACACACCTCAGAACTGGCGAAAATTGACATCTGATATATGTTTCAGAAGTGGGTGTGGCAAAATGGCTCGATAGCGCCACCTATACACTTTCAACGGAGTGCGCCTCGAGCTATGTATCACGTACATGTACGAAAATTGGTATACATGTGTAAAACCCCAATACCTACCAAAAAGTCTCTTGTTGCAAATTCCGAAACCCAACAGGAAGTCGGTTATTTTTAATTTTCTCTGCAAATTTTGTGTCATTTTTGACATTTTCAGGTGTCATACTTTAACGAACTCCTCCTAGAGATTAATTCAGATCAACACCAAATTTAATCAGTCTAATCTAAAGCCCTTTGTGATGTTAAATTGCGAAGATCTAGAGTTTTCGTTGAAGGGCGTGTCCATGGCAGCCTGACAAATTTCGATGATTCGCCATGAAACAGGAAGTTGTAATAACTCAGCCATACAATGTCCGATCTTCCCCAAACTTGATATGTTTGATAAGACTCCTGACCTGAAGAGATCTACATGCCCATATTCAGCTATTGTCATAGCGCCACCTGCTGGCAACAGGAAGTGACATGTTTTACTCTGTAACGAACTCCTCCTAGAGATTTAATGACATGAAAATTATATTTGGTCGGTATCATCTAAAGGCCTTTGCGATGGTAAATTGTGAAGATCTTGAGTTTTCGGTAAAGGGTGTGTCCCTGGTGGCGTGACAAAGTTTGATGTCTCGCCATGGGAATAGAAGTTGTTGTAACTAAGCCATAAAATGTCCGATCTGCCCCAAACTTCACAGGTTTGGTAAGAGTCCTGGCCTGAACGCATCTAAAGGCCAATATTGCATTATAATCATAGCGCCACCTGCTGGCAACAGGAAATGGCTTATTTTACACTTACATCAACATGCAATATCTAATCTGGACCAAACTTCACATCTTTGGTAAGACTCATGGCCTGAAGACATCTATAAGCCAATATTCAGTTATAATCATAGCGCCACCTGTTGGCAATAGGATACGTCATGCTTTATACTAACTCAAACATACTATGTTCAATTTGCACCAAACTTCATATGTTTGATTAAAGTGCTGGCCTGAAGACATCTTAAAGCCAATATTCATTTATAGTCATAGCGCCACCAGATGGCAGCAGGAAGTTTGGCATATATAAATGACTTTGACATATTCCTCCTATATTTATCACTTTAAATGCATATTGCTCACCGTTTGCTGTTTTCCTGAAGCCACCGTTGGCGGTGAGCCTGGTGCGAGGTCCCGTTCATCGCTGCTTGCAGCTTTAATTATTATTTTTATTCTTCTTCTCCAAACCTTATCGCATTTTTGAGGGCCTAAACATGCTCGAAAAGTCACGAAATTTTGCACACACCTCAGAACTGGCGAAAATTGACATCTGATATATGTTTCAGAAGTGGGTGTGGCAAAATGGCTCGATAGCGCCACCTATACACATTCAACGGAGTGCGCCTCGAGCTACGTTTCACGTACATGTACGAAAATTGGTACACATGTGTAAAACCCCAATACCTACCAAAAAGTCTCTTGTTGCAAATTCCGAAACCCAACAGGAAGTCGGTTATTTTTAATTTTCTCTGCAAATTTTGGGTCATTTTTGCCATTTTCAGGTGTCATACTTTAACGAACTCCTCCTAGAGATTAATTCAGATCAACAACAAATTTGGTCAGTCTAATCTAAAGCCCTTTGTGACGTTAAATTGCGAAGATCTAGAGTTTTCATTGAAGGGCGTGTCCGTGGCGGCCTGGCAAAATTTGACGCTTCGCCATGAAACAGGAAGTTGTTATAACTCAGCCATACATTGTCCGATCTACCCCAAACTTCACATGTATGATAAGAGTCCTGACCTGAGAAGATTTACATGCAAATATTCAGTTATAGTTATAGCGCCACCTGCTGGAAACAGGAAGTGACATGTTTTAGTCTGTATCAAACTCCTCCTAGAGATTTCATGACATGAAAGTTATATTTGTTCAGTCTAATCTAAAGGCCTTTGCGATATTAAATTGTGAAAATCTTGAGTTTTCGTTGAAGGGCGTGTCCATGGCGGCATGACAAAGTTCGATGTCTCGCCATGGGAATACAAGTTGTTGTAACTCAGCCATAAAATGTCCGATCTGCCCCAAACTTCACAGGTTTGATAAGAGTCCTGGCCTGAACGCATCTAAAGGCCAATATTGCATTATGATCATAGCGCCACCTGCTGGCAACAGGAAATGGCTTATTTTACACTTACATCAACATGCAATATCCAATCTGTACCAAACTTCACATCTTTGGTAAGACTCATGGCCTGAAGACACCTATAGGCCAATATTCAGTTATAATCATAGCGCCACCTGTTGGCAATAGGATATGTCATGCTTTATATTACCTCAAACATACAATGTCAAATCTGCACCAAACTTCACATGTATGGTAAGAGTGCTGGCCTGAAGTCATCTAAAGGCCAATATTCTGTTAAAATTATAGCACCACCTGCTGGCAACAGGAAATTACATGTTTCACACTAACTTAAACATGCAATCTCCGATCTGCCCCAAACTTCACACGTTTCATAAGAGTCCTGGCCTGAACACATCTTAAGGCCAATATTCAGTTATAAATATACCGCCACCTGCTGGCAACAGGAAATGACTTGATTAACACTAACTTAAGCATGCAATGTCCAATCTGCACCAAACTTCACATGTTTGGTATGAGTCATGTCCTGAAGACATCTAAAGGCCAATTTTCAGTTATAATCATAGCGCCACCTTTTGGCAATAGGATAGGTCATGCTTTATACAACTCAAACATACTATGCTCAATCTGCACCAAACTTCATATGTTTGATAAATCTGCTGGCCTGACCACATCTACATGCCAATATCCAGTTATAGTCATAGCGTCACCAGCTGGCAGCAGGAAGTTTGGCACATATAAATGACTTTGACATATTCCTCCTATATTTATCACTTTAAATGCATATTGCTCACCGTTCGCTGTTTTCCTGAAGCCACCGTTGGCGGTGAGCCTGGTGCGAGGTCCCGTTCATCGCTGCTTGCAGCTTTAATTATTAGGGACCGAGCACCGATGGTGCGAGGACCCTATTGAATCTGCTCTGTTTATTATTATTATTATTATTTTTATTCTTCTTCTCCAAACCTTATCGCATTTTTGAGGGCCTAAACATGCTCGAAAAGTCACGAAATTTTGCACACACCTCAGAACTGGCGAAAATTGACATCTGATATATGTTTCAGAAGTGGGTGTGGCAAAATGGCTCGATAGCGCCACCTATACACATTCAACGGAGTGCGCCTCGAGCTACGTTTCACGTACATGTACGAAAATTGGTACACATGTGTAAAACCCCAATACCTACCAAAAAGTCTCTTGTTGCAAATTCCGAAACCCAACAGGAAGTCGGTTATTTTTAATTTTCTCTGCAAATTTTGGGTCATTTTTGCCATTTTCAGGTGTCATACTTTAACGAACTCCTCCTAGAGATTAATTCAGATCAACAACAAATTTGGTCAGTCTAATCTAAAGCCCTTTGTGACGTTAAATTGCGAAGATCTAGAGTTTTCATTGAAGGGCGTGTCCGTGGCGGCCTGGCAAAATTTGACGCTTCGCCATGAAACAGGAAGTTGTTATAACTCAGCCATACATTGTCCAATCTACCCCAAACTTCACATGTATGATAAGAGTTCTGACCTGAGAAGATTTACATGCAAATATTCAGTTATAGTTATAGCGCCACCTGCTGGAAACAGGAAGTGACATGTTTTAGTCTGTATCAAACTCCTCCTAGAGATTTCATGACATGAAAGTTATATTTGTTCAGTCTAATCTAAAGGCCTTTGCGATATTAAATTGTGAAGATCTTGAGTTTTCGTTGAAGGGCGTGTCCATGGTGGCATGACAAACTTCGATGTCTCGCCATGGGAATACAAGTTGTTGTAACTCAGCCATAAAATGTCCGATCTGCCCCAAACTTCACAGGTTTGATAAGAGTCCTGGCCTGAACGCAGCTAAAGGCCAATATTGCATTATGATCATAGCGCCACCTGCTGGCAACAGGAAATGGCTTATTTTACACTTACATCAACATGCAATATCCAATCTGGACCAAACTTCACATCTTTGGTAAGACTCATGGCCTGAAGACACCTATAGGCCAATATTCAGTTATAATCATAGCGCCACCTGTTGGCAATAGGATATGTCATGCTTTATACTACCTCAAACATACAATGTCAAATCTGCACCAAACTTCACATGTATGGTAAGACTGCTGGCCTGAAGTCATCTAAAGGCCAATATTCTGTTAAAATTATAGCACCACCTGCTGGCAACAGGAAATTACATGTTTCACACTAAATTAAACTTGCAATCATCGATCTGCCCCAAACTTCACACGTTTTATAAGAGTCCTGGCCTGAACACATCTTAAGGCCAATATTCAGTTATAAATATACCGCCACCTGCTGGCAACAGGAAATGGCTGGTTTAACACTAACTTAAGCATGCAATGTCCAATCTGCACCAAACTTCACATGTTTGGTATGAGTCATGTCCTGAAGACATCTAAAGGCCAATTTTCAGTTATAATCATAGCGCCACCTTTTGGCAATAGGATAGGTCATGCTTTATACAACTCAAACATACTATGCTCAATCTGCACCAAACTTCATATGTATGATAAATGTGCTGGCCTGACCACATCTACATGCCAATATCCAGTTATAGTCATAGCGCCACCAGCTGGCAGCAGGAAGTTTGGCACATATAAATGACTTTGACATATTCCTCCTATATTTATCACTTTAAGTGCATATTGCTCACCGTTCGCTGTTTTCCTGAAGCCACCGTTGGCGGTGAGCCCGGGTGCGAGGTCCCGTACATCGCTGCTTGCAGCTTTAATTAGGGACCGAGCACCGATGGTGCGAGGACCCTATTGAATCTGCTCTGTTTATTATTATTATTATTATTTTTATTCTTCTTCTCCAAACCTTATCGCATTTTTGAGGGCCTAAACATGCTCGAAAAGTCACGAAATTTTGCACACACCTCAGAACTGGCAAAAATTGACATCTGATATATGTTTCCGAAGTGGGTGTGGCAAAATGGCTCGATAGCGCCACCTATACACATTCAACGGAGTGCGCCTCGAGCTACGTTTCACGTACATGTACGAAAATTGGTATACATGTGTAAAACCCCAATACCTACCAAAAAGTCTCTTGTTGCAAATTCCGAAACCCAACAGGAAGTCGGTTATTTTTAATTTTCTCTGCAAATTTTGGGTCATTTTTGCCATTTTCAGGTGTCATACTTTAACGAACTCCTCCTAGAGATTAATTCAGATCAACAACAAATTTGGTCAGTCTAATCTAAAGCCCTTTGTGACGTTAAATTGCGAAGATCTAGAGTTTTCATTGAAGGGCGTGTCCGTGGCGGCCTGGCAAAATTCGATGCTTCGCCATGAAACAGGAAGTTGTTATAACTCAGTCATACATTGTCCGATCTACCCCAAACTTCACATGTATGATAAGAGTCCTGACCTGAAGAGATTTACATGCAAATATTCAGTTATAGTTATAGCGCCACCTGCTGGAAACAGGAAGTGACATGTTTTAGTCTGTATCAAACTCCTCCTAGAGATTTCATGACATGAAAGTTATATTTGTTCAGTCTAATCTAAAGGCCTTTGCGATATTAAATTGTGAAGATCTTGAGTTTTCGTTGAAGGGCGTGTCCATGGCGGCATGACAAAGTTCGATGTCTCGCCATGGGAATACAAGTTGTTGTAACTCAGCCATAAAATGTCCGATCTGCCCCAAACTTCACAGGTTTGATAAGAGTCCTGGCCTGAACACATCTAAAGGCCAATATTGCATTATGATCATAGCGCCTCCTGCTGGCAACAGGAAATGGCTTATTTTACACTTACATCAACATGCAATATCCAATCTGGACCAAACTTCACATCTTTGGTAAGACTCATGGCCTGAAGACACCTATAGGCCAATATTCAGTTATAATCATAGCGCCACCTGTTGGTAATAGGATATGTCATGCTTTATACTACCTCAAACATACAATGTCAAATCTGCACCAAACTTCACATGTATGGTAAGAGTGCTGGCCTGAAGTCATCTAAAGGCCAATATTCTGTTAAAATTATAGCACCACCTGCTGGCAACAGGAAATTACATGTTTCACACTAACTTAAACGTGCAATCTCCGATCTGCCCCAAACTTCACACGTTTTATAAGAGTCCTGGCCTGAACACATCTTAAGGCCAATATTCAGTTATAAATATACCGCCACCTGCTGGCAACAGGAAATGGCTTGTTTAACACTAACTTAAGCATGCAATGTCCAATCTGCACCAAACTTCACATGTTTGGTATGAGTCATGTCCTGAAGACATCTAAAGGCCAATTTTCAGTTATAATCATAGCGCCACCTTTTGGCAATAGGATAGGTCATGATTTATACAACTCAAACATACTATGCTCAATCTGCACCAAACTTCATATGTACGATAAATGTGCTGGCCTGACCACATCTACATGCCAATATCCAGTTATAGTCATAGCGCCACCAGCTGGCAGCAGGAAGTTTGGCACATATAAATTACTTTGACATATTCCTCCTATATTTATCACTTTAAATGCATATTGCTCACCGTTCGCTGTTTTCCTGAAGCCACCGTTGGCGGTCAGCCCGGGTGCGAGGTCCCGTACATCGCTGCTTGCAGCTTTAATTATTATTATTATTATTATTATTATTATTTTTATTCTTCTTCTCCAAACCTTATCGCATTTTTGAGGGCCTAAACATGCTCGAAAAGTCACGAAATTTTGCACACACCTCAGAACTGGCGAAAATTGACATCTGATATATGTTTCAGAAGTGGGTGTGGCAAAATGGCTCGATAGCGCCACCTATACACATTCAACGGAGTGCGCCTCGAGCTACGTTTCACGTACATGTACGAAAATTGGTATACATGTGTAAAACCCCAATACCTACCAAAAAGTCTCTTGTTGCAAATTCCGAAACCCAACAGGAAGTCGGTTATTTTTAATTTTCTCTGCAAATTTTGGGTCATTTTTGCCATTTTCAGGTGTCATACTTTAACGAACTCCTCCTAGAGATTAATTCAGATCAACAACAAATTTGGTCAGTCTAATCTAAAGCCCTTTGTGACGTTAAATTGCGAAGATCTAGAGTTTTCATTGAAGGGCGTGTCCGTGGCGGCCTGGCAAAATTCGATGCTTCGCCATGAAACAGGAAGTTGTTATAACTCAGCCATACATTGTCCGATCTACCCCAAACTTCACATGTATGATAAGAGTCCTGACCTGAGAAGATTTACATGCAAATATTCAGTTATAGTTATAGCGCCACCTGCTGGAAACAGGAAGTGACATGTTTTAGTCTGTATCAAACTCCTCCTAGAGATTTCATGACATGAAATTTATATTTGTTCAGTCTAATCTAAAGGCCTTTGCGATATTAAATTGTGAAGATCTTGAGTTTTCGTTGAAGGGCGTGTCCATGGCGGCATGACAAAGTTCGATGTCTCGCCATGGGAATACAAGTTGTTGTAACTCAGCCATAAAATGTCCGATCTGCCCCAAACTTCACAGGTTTGATAAGAGTCCTGGCCTGAATGCATCTAAAGGCCAATATTGCATTATGATCATAGCGCCACCTGCTGGCAACAGGAAATGGCTTATTTTACACTTACATCAACATGCAATATCCAATCTGGACCAAACTTCACATATTTGGTAAGACTCATGGCCTGAAGACACCTATAGGCCAATATTCAGTTATAATCATAACGCCACCTGTTGGCAATAGGATATGTCATGCTTTATACTACCTCAAACATACAATGTCAAATCTGCACCAAACTTCACATGTATGGTAAGAGTGCTGGCCTGAAGTCATCTAAAGGCCAATATTCTGTTAAAATTATAGCACCACCTGCTGGCAACAGGAAATTACATGTTTCACACTAACTTAAACATGCAATCTCCGATCTGCCCCAAATTTCACACGTTTTATAAGAGTCCTGGCCTGAACACATCTTAAGGCCAATATTCAGTTATAAATATACCGCCACCTAATGGCAACAGGAAATGGCTTGTTTAACACTAACTTAAGCATGCAATGTCCAATCTGCACCAAACTTCACATGTTTGGTATGAGTCATGTCCTGAAGACATCTAAAGGCCAATTTTCAGTTATAATCATAGCGCCACCTTTTGGCAATAGGATAGGTCATGCTTTAAACAACTCAAACATACTATGCTCAATCTGCACCAAACTTCATATGTATGATAAATGTGCTGGCCTGACCACATCTACATGCCAATATCCAGTTATAGTCATAGCGCCACCAGCTGGCAGCAGGAAGTTTGGCACATATAAATGACTTTGACATATTCCTCCTATATTTATCACTTTAAATGCATATTGCTCACCGTTCGCTGTTTTCCTGAAGCCACCGTTGGCGGTGAGCCCGGGTGCGAGGTCCCGTACATCGCTGCTTGCAGCTTTAATTCCTTTTTGTTTCCTTTATATTAAAGTATTTCTTTTAGGCACACACAGACATCAAGAATCAGTGTATGAATCTCAACAACGGTGACAAACAGCATATTCAGATAAACAGATCAACTCTGAACATCACAAAACAAGCTACTAAAAAGAAAAAAACAATTCAGCTCATAATTTATTCACGCCGCAATGCATGATGGCAGCCATGAATGAGTTTTGATTGGCTACAACATGCTTTTTTGATGGTCACCGTTATTGTGATTATCATGCTGATTCTTGATGTCTCTGGGTCTGAATTAAGGATGCACCGATACCGATCGGGCCCGATACTGAGTTCATGTACTCGTTAAAATGCCCTGATACCACACAGCATGTGATAAGTGCCATATTCAGACAAAGAAACACACAACAGAATAACAGGCAGCAGAATTGAGTTATTAGAGATTAAGAATGTCTATAAAGCAGATGTATGCAATGAATGATGTTAAACATTCAGTATTAATGCCTTTATAGCTGATGTACGCGAGCTGAAAAGCAAAGCGCTGTGTGGATTGCGCGCGCCGGCGCAGATGCGCGAGCTCGTCGAGAGAATATTCATTTCTCACAGACATCACTGGAAAGTTTGTAGTTCTGTCGGATATGTAGTAAAAGTAAAACAATGCACAAGTTTCTTAACGGGAGGTAGGGAGAGAGAGAGAGAGAGAGAGAGAGAGAGAGAGAGAGAGTGCGCGCTCTTCTGTTGTGTGTTCTTTATTGATGTTCACTCACTTAGCACGCATTTTTTGGATTAAAACTAAATCGTAAATATAAGACTATTGATAGGGGCATTCACTATAAACTTTATTTATTTTCAACCTTAAGCATAGGCTACACGACTTTCTGGTGAAAGTGAAACTAACAGCCTGTTTGAAATGCGTGAGGCTGTTCTGTACTTGTCCCTCTCATTCTGCACCAGTACAAATACGTGCGTGCGTTTTGCTTGCTTCATGAGTGATTCTGCATTATACAGTATGAGTGGCTTTGGAATATAAATTGCAGCATGTTTCAGATGAAAAGAAAAACGCGACTTCTATTTCTGAAAATATCACAGTTAGAGTTATAACGAGTGGTTCCCTGCATTATTTCAGCAAAGCGGGTGATTACAGTACTGAGCCGCTGCAATGGAGCAGCTCTAATGCTATTAAATTAAAGATGATGTACCATAGAGCAAAAAAATGAACAGTGAAAGTAACAAAAAATTTGTACAAATACATTTTAATGTGCATAATTAAGTGTGAAAATAACCGAAGGATATACAGTCAAACCAAAAATTATTCAGACCAAATATAATTTTTGATATATTTTACTAGTGGGTGCAGGACACTATAGTTAATTTGTGTAAGTGAGGATAGCAAAATAAAGTAAACTGTGACATATTATATCCAAAAATTCTTCATACAGTGGACTACCAATAAAATTGATAAAAATCTGGAACCAAAAATTATTCAGACAGAGTCTGGGAAGAAACTGAAGTTCAGGTTTGCATTGACAGCACATCCAGGAGACTACAGGCTGTCATTAAGTCTAAGGGTTGCCCGACAAAGTATTAATAGTCGTGTAAATATTGTCATACTAACAGCTGTCTGAATAATTTTGGTTGATTGTAATCCATCACATACCTTTCCATCAAAGTTATCTGACATTATCAAGCTGAATTTGATCTGACACTGTTTAACTCTGAGTTCTTGTCATATTTTATTACCATAAACCATAGCGAATAAACACTGATAATTTGAGAAATGTTGAAGGTGTCTGAATAAATTTTGGTTTGACTATCTATTTGATAAATGAAGTTAACCAATTAACATTATACATACTCTTTTGGTTTCTGTACCCAATATTTGAAAAATGTACAAATGCAATGAAAATATCGGTATCGATACTCGGTATCGGCAAGTACCAAAAATAAAAGTATCGGTATCGGGCGAGTACTGGAAAAAGTGGTATCGGTGCATCCCTAGTCTAAATCAAAGATTTTTATACGTCTTTGATCAAAATAAGTTTTAAAAACATCTGTCTGATTATACTGAAAATACCAGATCTTATGTTGACGTAACCAACAAAGAAAATTAAACATATTCCGGTCACTACAGGATGATTATGTCAAAATATAATCATAACCACCTGATGATTTTTGCTCTTTGCTGTTTTAATTCAATTATAGTAGCCTAACAAAACATGATATTAGAAAGTCAAGGGTCAAGAGCTCAACTAAAGTAAACACTGATCACCATAATGCTGACGTCTTTGGTGATTCTGCTTGTTAACATCAGGTGTGTTCAATAATGGTTAATCATCACTCAATGAATCTCTTAATTACCTCATTAACTTTAACACTGCTTCAGTGTTACTTTTAACACTCTGTAGTGTGGACACATGATGGCCGTTTATGCTTTAACATTAAGATTTGTACTCATAGAAATTACTAAAGTAATCAAACCTGTTCATTAGAAGGGTATCCCAATACTTTTGGCAATATAGTGTATATTAACTGATGATCTGTTAAGCAATACATAATGCTTGTTAATGATTTATTAATGAAAGTTATTATAAAGTGTTACTAAAAAATTGTAACTAAACAATGTCAGTGGTTATTTAATCGTAAATATAATCCTGTATGTATTTGATTCTCAGAAAGAGTTTTACCTGCACTGGAATCTCTCTCTCTGTGAAGAAATATTGGATTGAGTCTTAGTCAAAGATCTGAATGAGCTCTTACCCATAGGCCGCTGTGTCTTTATGTGTGTTTGTCCTCTCAGAGTTTGTCAGTTATAAGTTCCGACAGTCATTAATATTCAGTAGCATCTGACACTCAGTGACGGGTCACGCCCATTATCACAGCTTCAGCTGATCGGATGATAGTCCGGTTTTATTGAAGCTGGGTTGAGTTCAGGTGACCCTCCAGACGTGAAGGTCAAGTGAAGGCTTGTTCAAAGCTGAGAAACATTAGAAATCATGCTAACAGCACAAACTAAACCACTCAAAGGCATGTAATGCAAATGCATTGCTATAGCATGGAATGTGATCAGTTCTCTGAAATGACAGGGACGCAGGATTCAGTCTGAATGGGATCAACCTGTTCTCTCTGTTTGTTCATCAAGTTTTGACATTCGTCATGCCCTTTATTCTCATCAACTGACTGTCAAGTTCATTAAGCAGTCACGAATCACTGAATCATGTGGATATAACAAGCCCATTCCACTCATGCTTTACAAATTCAGAATGTGCATCATTCTCTGACAAATACACAGATACATTTGCATATCCCTCACGGCCTTTACAGCGAATACAGTGACAGCTACAGTGAATACATAATGTCTATAAATTATACCAGAATGATCATGTTTAGGTGAACAATCCCTTTAAACATCATACTGATGTATTTATGCCACATCAGCATACATATGTAATGTAAACAACAAATGTAAACAACTTACTTTATCTACATTTATTTTTATAAAAAAAATAGAAAAGATAGAAATTTGTCCTGATGTCTCGATGACTGAACAATTCAAGGTTCTTTATTATTTGTCACATACACAATCATACAGGGTATAAACAGTAGTGAAATGTAGGTCAGGACAGGTCCGCTCAATGGACAGTGCAAAAAAAATAAAATAAAAAATGAAACATAACACAAGAGAATATATATAAATATAGGTAAGAGTAAGATAAAAAATAAGAAAAAAAATAATAAAATAAAATAAGGAGTAAAATGTGCAATGAAATAAAATGTGCAATACAGTCTACTGTGAATTTAATAAATATTAATATAAACAGGGATGTGCAAGAGGAATGTGCAAACAGGTTGTACCGGGTATGTACACATAGCAGCAATGCGGATGATGGAGAATAACAATTATGAATAGTTGTGTTCATTTCTTATTTTATTTGTTGTATTTTATTCATTCATGTATTATCATCACTCTTATATTCAGTTAGCTTTGATTTTCATGGGCTTTTAGTTTGTGTTCCACTCTTCCTTTGTTGCTATGATTTCTGTGATTGAGTTTGTTTGTTTCAGCTGTGTTTGATCAATTACCTTGTTTTGAATCTCTATATATCTCTATTTTGTGGATCTTTATTAAACTTAGTGTTGGAACTTTATTCATTATAGGAGATTATAATTGCCATAAGTTAAATATATTAAGTTTCTACAATATACAAGTATATTGCAACGATTGTATCGTAAAAAGCGCTATACAAATAAACTTGAATTTAATTGAATTATGATCAAAACTGTGGGCTGGCAGTGTTCATGCACAGGCTATTTGGTCAAGAATTGTAGAAGAAGAATCCATAACCATCAGTGGGAATAGACGTTGAGCTGCTCTTGGCATTGTTTAATAAATTCCATGTGATATATAACTCTAGTTAAATAGGATAACTTCAAAACACGTGATGTCTGATTGATTTCCTTAATTCCTTTATGTGTCATGCAGGTGTGACGAACAGAAACAGTGATTTATGTGATCGGGGGTGTTTCTGGTAGAGAGCCAACTCTCATTTTCAGCCCATGCACCTGTCTTTTCCGCATTGATTTGAACAGACAAAGCATGTGTGGTTTGGTATCTATCAAAGTTTTATTTTCAGTCTGTGTTATGAGCAGCCCATTCTACTCGTGCTTCACTAAACAAGCCCTTTGCACTCTGTTACAATGCATGGCTCGAGAAGGATGTAATAAAAGTGGGGACACACAAGAAAGTGTGAATAATATACAAAATGTATTAACAAAATAGAACTATACAGAAAAAAATGTAACATGAAGCAGTCAGGAATCAGTGGTGTAAAGTTAAGTGAATGCATGAAAGTGTAATGGACTGTAGTAATGTTGGATTTATAAAGTAAAACAAAGTTACACAGAAACCAAACAAAACCAAGTCCAAAGTGCAGCTCGCGCCTGGCCAGTTGTCATACTGCTTTTGTGTAATCTGTGATCGTGTGCATTTTCTGAAGCTTGCGCGAAAGTGTGCAATCGCTTTAAGTGCGCTGATTTTTTTAGGTTTGACTAATTATATTAAGTTTTATTAAGGGTTGTGCACCATTCATCCTTGAATTGACATTGAAAGATATTCATTCTGTATGAATTGGAAATTGTGAATTAAAAAAGCAAGATTCAGCTGTGAATGTTTGGAAGAAAGTTTGACAAGACGATGGATGAATGGATGGATGGATGGACAAATTGATAGATAGATAGATAGTCAAACATCATTCAGCATTCATTTACATTTACATTTAGTCATTTGGCAGACGCTTTTATCCAAAGCGACTTACAATTGGGGATTTTGTAATTTTGTCTAATATTTTTTCTTCTTGAAAATATTAGTTTAAACAAGTATTTCTATGGAGACCTGGCGTAGCTGTCGGGCAAGATGGCGGATAGCAGCGGCGGAGCATAATCTCTGCATTCTGATTGGTCAGATGACCTGTCAATCAAGCTCTTTGCGAACGGTCAATTGTCTCTCTCTGAATGTGAGCAAAACTAAAGAGCTGATTGTGGACTTCAGGAAGAGACAGCAGCGGCCCTACGCTCCTATTTTGATTATTGGGACCCCTGTGGAGAGGGTGAGCAGTTTCAAGTACCTTGGTGTAAACATCTCCGAGGACCTGACTTGGACTGCACACATTCAAACACAGGTTAAGAAAGCCAGGCAAAGACTGTACCATCTGCGACAGCTGAGGAAATTCAGGGTCTCACTAGCAATCCTGAAAACTTTCTATTCAGGGACCATAGAAAGTGTATTGACTCAGTGCATCTCAGTGTGGTACAGTAACGCCACAAATCAGGACTGCAAAGCTCTGCAGAGAGTCATGCGCTTAGCTGAGCGCATCTCTGGGTCTGCTCTCCCCTCTCTGCAGGACATCTACCTCAAACGCTGCAAAAGCAGAGCTGTCAAAATCATCAAGGACTCGAACCACCCTAGTAACCGTCTCTTCATTTTGCTGCCATCTGGTAAGCGCTTCCGTAGCCTGATGGCAAAAACTGAGAGACTTAGGAGGAGCTTCTTCCCCCAGGCCATCAGACTGCTGAACTCCTAAACTCAAACTCGGTCTCATAACATCAACATGACTCCATTTAATAATCACTAATATTCAGTAAGTTATTCATTATTCTCTACCTCATACTGATGTTGTCACTTGCACACAGACACTTTCTGGGTGTTTTTTTTCTTCTATTGCTGCTATGTATCTACCCTGTACAACCTGTTTACACATTATTTTTTTGTACATTTCTGCTTATCTTAATATTTACAGGTGCATCTCAATAAATTAGAATGTCGTGGAAAAGTTAATTTATTTCAGTAATTCAACTCAAATTGTGAAACTCGTGTATTAAATAAATTCAATGCACACAGACTGAAGTAGTTTAAGTCTTTGTTTCTTTTAATTGTGATGATTTAGGCTCACATTTAACAAAAACCCACCAATTCACTATCTCAACAAATTAGAATACTTCATAAGACCAATAAAAAAATACATTTTTAGTGAATTGTTGGCCTTCTGGAAAGTATGTTAATTTACTGTATATGTACTCAATACTTGGTAGGGGCTCCTTTTGCTTTAATTACTGCCTCAATTCGGCGTGGCATGGAGGTGATCAGTTTGTGGCACTGCTGAGGTGGTATGGAAGCCCAGGTTTCTTTGACAGTGGCCTTCAGCTCATCTGCATTGTTGGGTCTGGTGTCTCTCATCTTCCTCTTGACAATACCCCATAGATTCTCTATGGGGTTCAGGTCTGGTGAGTTTGCTGGCCAATCAAGCACAGTAACACCATGATCATTGAACCAGCATTTGGTACCTTTGGCAGTGTGGGCAGGTGCCAAGTCCTGCTGGAAAATGAAATCAGCATCTCCATAAAGCTTGTCAGCAGAAGGAAGCATGAAGTGCTCTAAAATTTCCTGGTAGATGGCTGCGTTGACTGTGGACTTCAGAAAACACAGTGGACCAACACCAGCAGATGACATGGCAGCCCAAATCATCCCTGACTGTGGAAACTTCACACTGGACTTCAAGCAACATGGATTCTGTGCATCTCCACTCTTCCTCCAGACTCTGGGACCTTGTTTCCAAATGAAATGCAAAATTTACTTTCATCTGAAAAGAGTACTTTGAACCACTGAGCAACAGTCCAGTTATTTTTCTCCACAGCCCAGGTAAGATGCTTCTGACGTTGTCTCTGGTTCAGAAGTGTCTTGGTAGCCCTTTTCCTGAAGACGTCTGAGCGTGGTGACTCTTGATGCACTGACTCCAGCTTCAGTCCACTCCTTGTGAAGCTCTCACAAGTATTTGAATCAGCTTTGCTTGACTGTATTCTCAAGCTTGCGGTCATCCCTGTTGCTTGTGCACCTTTTCCTACCCAAATTCTTCCTTCCAGTCAACTTTGTATTTAATATGCTTTGATACAGCACTCTGTAAACAGCCACACCTTTCAGTAATGACCTTCTGTGACTTACCCTCTTTGTGGAGGGTGTCAATGTTCGTCTTCTGGATCAATGCCAAGTCAGCAGTCTTCTCCATTATTGTGGTTTCAAAGAACAAGAGATACCCAGAATTTATACTGTAGGGATGGTCATTTATTGAAACTCAAATGTAAATATTCTAATATTTTGAGATACTGATTTTTGACTTTCATGAGCTATAAGCTCTAATCATCAAAATTAAAAAAAAAAATATATGTTTTACTTTACAAGTAATGAATCTAAAATATATGAAATTTTCACTTTTTGAAAGAAGTTACAAGAAAAAATTAACTTTTTCATGACATTCTAATTTATTGAGATGCACCTGTATTAAGTCTACAGTATACTGTCCTGCACATTTTATTATATATTTTTTTACTTCATATTTTTCCATACCTATATTTATGTATATTTTCTGTGTGTTTGTATTCTATAATAATTGCACTGTCCATGGAGTGGACCTGACTTACATTTCACTGCTGGTTATATATTCTCTATATAATCATGTATGTGACAAATAAAAATCTTGAATCTTGAAGACACACACATACAGCATATGTTTTGAAAATATTTACATGTATATATTTATATTATATATATATAACATATTTTTCTTAAATATATACATGCATGTCTATGTATTTATAGATACATAATAAATATACAAAGTACACACACATATACTATGTGTTATGGGTTTGACGAGACGTGAGACAGGTGGATCCATTCGCAAGGCTTTATTATTAAACATGGTCAAACAGGCAGGGTCAGACAGGAGCAAACAGGTACGATAAAGACAGGGCAGAGAATAATCCGTGGGCAAGCGTGGGTCGGCGATCGGCGAACAGTATCCAGAGGGCTAGGCAGAGAGAAGAAACCAGGAACACGGGCAGGAATCAGGAAACAGGAAATCAAAACACGGAAACTGGGAAACGCTTGGTATGCAGACTAGCTAACAATACTCGGCAGAGTGTGAGAGAATGTCCAAGGTATATATGGTGTGTGAGTGTGTGTGTGATTGGGTGATGGTGATTGTGAGATTGTTAACAGGTGCGTGTGTGATAAATGGTGAACAGCTGTGTGGGTGCAGTGGATGATGGGAAATGTAGTCCTGGGTGTGATCTGTGACTGACTGGGTGGTGTGAAAGTCCATGTGAAGGGTGAGTGACCTCTAGTGGTGAAGGATCGGAAGTTCATGGCTTGGATTTGTAACATAGCCCCCCCCCAAGGAGCGGCTTCCAGAAGCTCCTAAAAGATCCAGGGTGGAGCGGGCGGAGCAGGAGCCCACCAGGGCGGAGCAGACGGACCTGGGGCCCACCGGGATGGAGCGGACGGACCTGGAGCCCACCGGGGCGGAGCGGACGGACCTGGAGCCCAACGGGGTGGAGCGGACGGACCTGGAGCCCAACGGGGCGGAGCGGACAGGAACAGAGCCCCCCAGGATAGGGCAGACAGACCCAGAGCCCACCAGAGCGGAGCGGATGGACCTGGAACCCACCAGAGCGGAACAGACGGGACCAGGACCCACCAGAGCGGAGCAGATGGACCCGGAACCCACCAGGGCGGAACAGACAGGACCAGAGACCACCGCAGGGAAGCAAACTGGGCAGGTAGCCCTGACAGCACCTGGAAGTAGAGAAGCACAAGGACAAACAACACAGGGAGAGCAGAAACAGACAACATTGGGAGAACAGAGACAGACAAGACAGGGAGAGCCTTCCTAGTCTCAGGAGCCGTGGCAGAGCAGATCTGGGAATCACAGGCGGCCTCCTTGGCCGGGACAGGACAGGGCGAGAGTTCATAGACGGCCTCCTTGGCCGGGACAGGACAGGGCGAGAGTTCACAGGCGGCCTTCTCAGCCGTGACAGAACAGGGCGTGAGCTTATAGACGGCCTCCATGGCCGGGGCAGGACAGGGCAAGAGCTCATGGACGGCCTCCTTGGCCGGGACAGGACAGGGCAAGAGTTCATAGACGGCCTCCTTGGCCGGGACAGGACAGGGCGAGAGTTCACAGACGGCCTCCTTGGCCGGGACAGGACAGGGCGAGAGTTCATAGACGGCCTCCTTAGCCGTGACAGGACAGAGTGAGAGTACATTGGAGGATACCACCGACACCTCTGGAGGTTCTGCAGCTAATGCCGCCACCTCTGGAGGTTCTACGGTGGTAACCTGACCGAGTGAGAGTACGTTGCTGGGCGCCACCACCTTGCAAGGAGTTGAAACGAGCACCACTGTTTCAGAGGGTGCTGCAGCAGGTGCTGTCACCTCTGGAGACATTACAGTGGGCGTTGCTACCTCAGGCAGTCCAATAGTGGTGTACGCAGCCCAAATGCAACATAGAGCGACCCCTATCATGGGAAGCGCTTCCGACAGGGAAATCAGTTCAGGAGTAGGAGGGCCAAGGTGAGTGGATTTGGGGATACCAGCAGCACGTGCAGACACCAGCGGTGCATCTCTCACGCTGGATATCAACCGGGGAACTTGAAGGACTGACCTTGAGTCTCTGGGTGGGATAGGTTCTGGCTGAGGAGCTGAGACGTGAAGAGGCTCTGGCTGAGGAGCTGAGACGTGAAGAGGCTCTGGCTGAGGAGCTGAGACGTGAAGAGGCTCTGGCTGAAGAGCTGAGACGTGGAGAGGCTCTGGCTGAGGAGCGGAGACGTGACGTGACTCTGGCTGGTCAGCTGTGACGTGACGTGACTCTGGCTGGTCAGCTGTGACGTGACGTGACTCTGGCTGGTCAGCTGTGACGTGACGTGACTCTGGCTGGTCAACTGTGACGTGACGTGACTCTGGCTGGTCAACTGTGACGTGACGTGACTCTGGCTGGTCAGCTGTGACGTGACGTGACTCTGGCTGGTCAGCTGTGACGTGACGTGACTCTGGCTGGTCAGCTGTGCCGTGGCGTGACTCTGCCTGGTCAGCTGTGACGTGGCGTGACTCTGGCTGGGGAGCTGAGGCATGGCGTGACTCTGGCTGGAGAGCTGAGGCATGGCGTGACTCTGGCTGGAGAGCTGAGGCATGGCGTGACTCTGGCTGGAGAGCTGAGGCAGGGCGTGACTCTGGCTGGAGAGCTGAGGCAGGGCGTGACTCTGGCTGGAGAGCTGAGGCAGGGCGTGACTGGCTGGAGAGCTGAGGCAGGGCGTGACTCTGGCTGGAGAGCTGAGGCAGGGCGTGACTCTGGCTGGAGAGCTGAGGCAGGGCGTGACTCTGGCTGGAGAGCTGAGGCAGGGCGTGACTCTGGCTGGAGAGCTGAGGCAGGGCGTGACTCTGGCTGGAGAGCTGAGGCAGGGCGTGACTCTGGCTGGAGAGCTGAGGCAGGGCGTGACTCTGGCTGGAGAGCTGAGGCAGGGCGTGACTCATGCAGATCATCTGTGGCTTGACTTGACTCACGGAGATCACAGGTGGCTTGGCTTGACACGTGACAATCAACTGTGGCTTGGCTTGACTTGTGGTAATCAACTGTGCTTTGGCTTGACTCCCGGAGATCACTGGCGGCTGGGCTTGACACGTGACGATCAACTGTGCCTTGGCTTGACTTGTGACGATCAACTGTGCCTTGGCTTGACTTGTGACGATCAACTGTGGCTTGGCTTGACTCACGGAGATCACTGGTGGCTTGGCTTGACTTGGGATGATCAACTGTGCCTTGGCTTGACTTGTGACGATCAACTGTAGCTTGGCTTGACTCACGGAAATCACTGGTGGCTTGGCTTGACTTGGGATGATCAACTGTGCTTTGGCTTGACTTGTGACGATCCACTGTGGCTTTGCTTGACTTGTGACGATCAACTGTGCTTTGGTTTGATTTGTGATGATCAGCTGTAGCTGGACTTGACTTGTGACGATCAACTGTGCTTTGACTTGACCTGTGATGATCAGCTGGGCTTTGGCTTGACTTGTGATGATCAACCGTGCTCTGGTTTGCCTTGTGACGATCAACTGTAGCTCGACTTGATCTTTTAACATCGGCTGTGACTTGACTTGACTCTTTAACAACAGCGGTGACTTGACTTGACTCTTTAATAACAGCGGTGACTTGACTTGACTCTTTAACAGCAACGGTGACTTGACTTGCCTCTTTAACAGCAGCGGTGACTTGACTTGCCTCTTTAACAGCAGCGGTGACTTGACTTGACTCTTTAACAGCAGCGGTGACTTGACTTGACTCTTTAACAGCAGCGGTGACTTGACTTGACTCCTTAACAGCAGCGGTGACTTGACTTGACTTTTTAACAACAGCGGTGACTTGACTTGACTCTTTAACAGCAGCGGTGACTTGACTTGGCTTGTGATTGGCAGCAATGACGCTATGGGGTGTTGTTGTTGCCGCCATTTTGTGAGCGTGATCTAGCGTGGCTGTGTCCACACAATTGGGTGCGGTGTCTCGTTCCTCCGCGATCCCCACAGTGAACGAAGAGCCAACACATAGCAAAGCATAGTCCAAGAACTGACTGAGAGATGAACGGGGACCCTCACGGATTAGCTGTGACTTGAGCGGCTGGTTAATGCCGTCACAAAAGAAGTCTATGAGTACACAGTCTGGCAGATCAGAGAGATGGGCGAGATCTAAATAGTCCTGTACATAATCCTCGAGTGGTAGCGAGCCCTGCTCGAGGTGCAAAAGCATTCGTGCAATGTCCATACCTGGCCAATATCCATGTGAAAAGCCGCTGGATCCTTGTTTGGCCGAGTATTCTGTTATGGGTTTGACGAGACGTGAGACAGGTGGATCCATTCGCAAGGCTTTATTATTAAACATGGTCAAACAGGCAGGGTCAGACAGGAGCAAACAGGTACGATAAAGACAGGGCAGAGAATAATCCGTGGGCAAGCGTGGGTCGGCGATCGGCGAACAGTATCCAGAGGGCTAGGCAGAGAGAAGAAACCAGGAACACGGGCAGGAATCAGGAAACAGGAAATCAAAACACGGAAACTGGGAAACGCTTGGTATGCAGACTAGCTAACAATACTCGGCAGAGTGTGAGAGAATGTCCAAGGTATATATGGTGTGTGAGTGTGTGTGTGATTGGGTGATGGTGATTGTGAGATTGTTAACAGGTGCGTGTGTGATAAATGGTGAACAGCTGTGTGGGTGCAGTGGATGATGGGAAATGTAGTCCTGGGTGTGATCTGTGACTGACTGGGTGGTGTGAAAGTCCATGTGAAGGGTGAGTGACCTCTAGTGGTGAAGGATCGGAAGTTCATGGCTTGGATTTGTAACACTATGTAAACAAAAACTTTTATTTTGGATGCGATTAATCGTTTGACAGCACTAATATATAAAATACTGCATGGCTCATAAGTTTTTTTCTTCATTATCAGCTGATTTTTATCACATTATCAGATGACAAGATTTATCTGAATAAAAATATAATTTGGATGCTCTTATAAAATACACCACTGACCGGTTTACTGAGTACAGTTTCTCACAAGCCTGGCATAGTCCGCTTTTCCCTGAGCCAACCTCTCTCTCTCCCTTTCATTTCTGTAAGTACGTTCTTGCTTGTTTTCTGAGCATTAAACCCTGAAATAGAAATTAATTTGCCTAGTTTCATTTTCATGGAAATTACTTTTGGTGCTGTTTAGATTCATGAACTGATAAAATACCTGTAAATCACTATGGATAAAAGCATCTACCAAATGCATAAGTTTGAACATAGTTATTTGATTGATGATATGAATGATACAAATATGATAAAATCATATTTATGTATTATTTTATTTTATTAAAATATCAACAGATAAAAAAAAAACAGGTCAATCAACAGCCTGAAGGCAACTATTCTAATTAAAAGTGTGGTGTAACATCAAACACACACGCACATCTATTCGTGAGTTTAGCGAGCAGTGGAATGTAGTTTGCATATTTGCAGTGAGTTATGTCAAAAAATAATCTTGATGATTAGCACCACAAAAGCAATTCCAGCAATGAATCTCTGGTTTAAATGAGTCAGACAAGTTACCTGGAATCCACCCACATCGAGTAGTTTTGAATTGTAAATAAATGGTAACACAAAGACAAATTCTTTAGTTTGATTTGTAGTAAATTAGTCCACAGAAATCAACTATCAGCTAATCGCTGCTTAATCTTGTCCAGTCTCATTTACAGACTTGTAACACTTCTGCATGGACTTTTATATCTGTCACATATAAAAAATTATAGTAATTGTATTAGGCATCGGGGGTTTCAAGTGGACAGCTCAGAATCTGAACCCTTCAGAGCAAATCCTGCCACCCAAATAATGTTTAGGACCTCAACAATAACCTTAACCAGACAGAGTGGTCCTGACTGAAATACATTTACTGCGCATTCGTGTGTAATCAGCTTTCTATCTTTCCTGATGTGTCATCTTCAGCAGTGACACAAGCAGCTCATTAAATGTTCCTTTTTACTCTGTGATTGACACGTTAAGATAAACACCCTTAACCGTCTTTGAAAGGTTGAAAGATGATTTACGACGAATGATGACTTGTGAACCCCGAGGCATAAATCCACTTACCTTTCATATCTACAATCATTTTCAGTTTGTTTAACTGATTATGTTCTTATTCATTTTATATACTGAATATTTGTGCAGTGTTAAGGATACTCGGCACTATACACTGTCAGAAAAAAAGGTACTGCGGAGGTAAAATTTATAACAAAACATATAATTGTACCCTAAGGACATATTGTGTACCCAAAACATGTTTTAAAGTCCTGGTTCAGAGAGTAAAAGTCATCCTCAGTATTTTGTTCCAATCACCTGGATTTGCTAAGTAGCAGATGTGGGACCAAGTCATTCCTTCACAGTGTCACAAGCAGGTCTCAAGTCAAATCCAAAGTCCTTAAAGAGTTAAAGTTAATGAGATAATTAAGCGACTAATTGAGGCTACGTCCACACGAAGCCAGAGCTTTCCCTATCCGATCTTTTTTTTTTCCTCGTCTCAAGAAAAATCTGCATCCACACGAAACCGACACAAAACGATGTACTAGGGTTGGGTATGGTTTGAATTTTATTGATTCTGATTCCAAATTTGCTTATCGATTCCGATTCTTAACGATTCCTAGTTTCGATTCCAATAAGGTAAAAAAGTCAAACATTTAGATGACAAATATATTTATTCTGTGTCTTTTTACAAATCATTCTGTTGCAGCTGAATAACATTAGCTAAATTAGCAGCCTACAGAGTATTTTTAACAAAAATACCACAGCAAAAACAAATAGACTAATATAATTTCCACACATTAAATTGTTAAAGACAAGTAAACAGTCAGTAATAAAATAGGAACAAACAAATCAATTAGCAATAGCATAAATAAATACAACTGAACATGTTTCATGTACTGAAATTGAAATCAAAAGTTTAAAAACACTGCATCGTTTTCCTTTCAAAAATAAAATATTGATTAATCCTCATTAAAGTTACAAAAGATATTCAATCAAGATCACTGAATGATTTTCTTTTGTTCTTCGATTAACATTAATGACAGGCAGCACGTTTGTTAGGCTGCTTAACACGGAGTCTCTTTAACATCGAACGCACCCAGATCTAAAAATACTGTTACACGTGCGTTTTCTTTCTCATCTGTTTACGTTCACTTAAGACAAAAAAAAACACCTGTGTTTACGAGGATATACTGACGTAATGTTGTGCACATTGGTCACAAAATGTGAAAAATAAATCAGTTCCAGCCCGGAACTACCTTTTCTGCAGTGGAAATGCACAGACACAAGCTGAGAACCTGCACTGGGATCATGGTTCTCTGTGCTCGTGCTTCAGATGTGTAGGCCTACACGGCATACAAAGCAGCGTACAAGTTTTTTTCCTGTCTTGCACTTAAATGGTTTAAAATCACATTAAAATATTAATGCAGGAATTGTTAAGCAGAATTGAAATGCACGTGTCTTATCAAATACAAATTCTTGGAAATTTGGAACTGTTTCTAAAGTGGAACGAGTTCTCGATACCCAATCCTAGATCACACACAGTATAAAACAAAGCAAAACATTTAGCAAACTTTTAGCTAAATGAATGTATAAATATAAAAACAACATACTAAAAGACACAGTAACATTTACTTTAGTTTTAGGTGAACTATAGAAAGTGAAGTATAAGCTGAAAATGAAAGTAGATATGACAGGTAAGTGGATTTACACCTCAGGGTTCATGAGTCATCATTCATCAGCCATCATCAGCCAAACTTTCAAAGAAGGTTATCTAAACCAGTAAATCACAGTGCAAAAAGACACATTTAATGAGCTGCATACATCACTGCTGAAGATGACCCAGATAGCAAGCATCCATTGAAACAATGTTAAATCAGTGGCATCCCAGATAGCAACATATTGTCGGCCCAGATCCGGCCCACATCTGGCACATGTGGAATGATGATCTGGCCCACATGTAGTGTGGAATGATGGCACTTGTGTGGACCTCTCCTGTTTGCCAGATCTGAGCCAAAAGCAGGCCATAGCAATGCCACATGTCAGCCAAGAGCAAATAAATAAACCACACTGGACCTTATCTGAGCAACAGAATCTTCATATATTATTAATAGAGTCCTCTCAGCTTGTCTAAGCTTGATAACAAGCAAGATCACTGAAGGAAAGAGAACAGAAAAAAGACAAAATAGAAACAAAGAGACGAATAGATGAATTAAAATAGAAACAAATAGATGAATTCAGCTGAAGATAAAATACATTAAATCTCTTAAGATCTCAGCAGAGGAGGATTAAACAACTCCACAAACAGCATCACCAGCTTCACTTATTACTAACCAGACTGACTTTATTTCTGTTAGAGGTCTACAGAAGTTCTTATTTGAGAGGTCAGTGTTTGCTTTAGTTGGGCTCTTGACTCTTGACATTTTAATATTAGTTGTTTTTTTAAAAGACACATTTGTCATAACAAAAAAGGCCAGGAGAACATGTGATCAAAGTTATGGTTCATTAAAAACATAATCAGCAATTAATGGTTTGAATCACTGATAAAATTAACAGGCATTAGACTTCGAATGAGATCAGTGATTCAGGCCACTGTATGCAGATTATGTTTTTACTGAAGCATAACCGACAACACCTCTTCATATTTTCTTTTGGTCTGTTTTACTATAACAACCACGTCTTACAAACACACAATTAAAGCAGCCACAGAATTTTTTTTTTTAAAAAGTCAAGGGTCAAGAGCCCAACTAAATCAAACATTGATCACCATAATGGTAACTTCACATGAAACAATAAATCATCAATATCTAAACCTCTGTTGATTTCAGGCTGTGTGGCTTTAAGTCAGTTGTAATAGTTGTGTTTTATTTTCTGAGAGTGCAAGCATGATGTTGAACCAACATCACATTGTAACATCGATTTAATTCCATTAACATTGATTATTTTAAATTACATTTTAACATGCTATCAACATTAATTGCAGGTGCAAACCTGATGTTGATTCAATGAGGTTAATGTTGATGCATTAACACTGATTTATTTAACATTGTTTCAATGGTTGCTTGCTATCTGGGGATATCCATAATGATTTACATTGCATTTATGTATTTTACCAGTTCATGAATCTAAACAGCACCAAAAGTTATTTCCATGAAAATGAAACTAGGCAAATGAACATTTATTCCAGGCTCTGAAAACAAGCAAGAACTTACATGACCTTAGACATGTTTAGAAATGAAAGGGAGAGAGAGGTTGGCTCAGGGAAAACCGGACCATGTCAGGCCTGTGAGAAACTGTACTCAGTAAACCAGTGGTGAGTGGTGTATTTTATAAGAGCATTCAAATGATATTTTTATTCAGATAAATCCTGTCATCTGATAATGTGATAAAAATCAGCTGATAATTAAAAAAAATCAATCAATCATGAGCAAGGCAGTATTATATATATATTAGGGCTGTCAACCGATTAAAAAAATTAATCGCGATTAATCACATTGTTGTCATGAGTTAACTCGTGATTTATCGCAATTAATCACACATTTTTATTTGTTCTAAATGTACCTTAAATCAATACTTTTCAATTTTTTAATACTCTAATCAACATGGGCATGGACAAATTTGGATGCTTTATGCAAATGTACACTATATTGCCAAAGGTATTGGGTCGCCCCCTTCTAATGAACAGGTTTGACTACTTTAGTATTTTCTGTGAGTACAAATCTTAATGTTTGGACAGGACCATTTTCTATTCTAACATGACAATGTCTCTGTGTATAAGACAAGGTTCAAAAAGAAAATTATTGATTCAGTCAGTGCGGAAGAACTTGACTGGTCTGCATAAAACCAAGTCCTAATCCCAGTTTAACACCTCTGGTGTGACTGTAAATGCAGACCTTGAGCCAAAAACTCATCACCAAACACCAATGATTTGTACATATGGGTTCAGTAATTTTAGACACTCCCAAAACTGTTGCAACAGAGATGGAAATACAATTTTTAAATACATGAATTATGTTTCCATCATTGTTGCCACAGATTTGGAAGTGCATTTTTCTGTTCTAAAGAAGGGGGTGTCCCAATACTTTTGTCTGTATAGTGTATGTACAAGTCATTGGTGTTTGGTGATGAGTTTCTTTTTGAACCTTGTCTTATACACAGAGACATTGTCATGTTAGAATAGAAAAGAGTCCAAACTGTTGCTATAATATTAGAAGCACACAATTTCCTAGAATATCATTATATGCTTTAACATTAAGATTTGTACTCATAGAAATTACTAAAGTAGTCAAACCTGTTAATTAGAAGGGGCGACCCAATACTTTTGGCAATAAAGTGTATGTTTATTATTATTGAAACCATAGTCAACAAGAAGCATGAAGAGTAGACATGTTTCAAAGGTCATAGATGTTTTTCAAAGAACTTGTTCATGTCTATTAGACACATGAAAAAATAAATACCAGGTTCATTTACATTTATGCATTTAGCAGACGCTTTTATCCAAAGCGACTTACAGTGCATTCAAGATATACATTTTTTTTATCAGTATGTGTGTTCCCTGGGAATTGAACCCATGACCTTTTGCGCTGCTAACGCAATGCTCTACCACTGAGCCACAGGAACATATTACTTCTCTTTCTTTGCACTGAGCAATTTACTGACACAAACCTGTTTACATTTTTGCACACAGGGCAGCTCTTCTTCTGAAAATGCAAAATGTACATTTATTATTTATTATTAGCCTACATTTGTTTCCCTATCTTTGCCCACATACTGTATTTTGATGAAGCTAAATTCTCAATAAAACTGTTTTCATTGGTATATTTTATTGTTTCTGTTGTCAGACAACGGAATGAATATGAAATAGTGACTGAAACGCGACCCATTAAGACTACATAACCAGCTCTCACTTCCAAGATGTTAATCTGTACAAAAATCCTGATAATCGCACCGTCGTCTGATGAAATCAAATACACATAAGATAAAGACAATAGCTGTGCTATGATTTCGGCTATACTTGCATGTTAAATTAGAGAAGCAACATAATATCTGTGTTTAACTGAATTAAAGCGCTGCTCCTCTCTGCCGCGCGCTGTACAGAAACTGAGCAGACGGAGAGCGAGAGAGGTGTGTGCGCGCGCTGGGAGAGCAGGACCTCGCGCTCGCGCAGTACTGGTGATTCCCAGAAGCTAGGTTTGGGCGCTTTTTTGAAGGGAAAAAGATCGCTAAAGGGGTCTGCAATGTTGCTAAGTTGGCAACACTGTGCATCTCCATTTCTCCAACTACGGGTTGGGCCACGGGTCAAACATAAAATACGCGCTGCGTTAATCGTGCGTTAAAAAAATTAGTGCCGTTAAAATGAATTTGCGTTAACGCGTTATTAACGCGTTAACTTTGACAGCACTAATATATATATATATATATATATATATATATATAGTATATATATACTGTATATATTTTTTTTTTCTTTAATCACACTTAAAAATAATTAAAAATAAGATTAAAAATAAGATGACTGATTCTGAATTCAGATAACTTACCTGAATCATGGCAGTGTTTATTTACAGCCCAAGCACAGATGATCCCATTTATGTCCATAGTGAAAGGAATCCAGGTTTATTATTCAAATATCTTCTTTAAACAACATTTAATGTAGCCGCTGCCACCAATAAACACTGCTCAGCTCTTCCTCACATAAGAGTCTGTTCCCCTCATTAAAGCTCCAGTGAACAATCATCTCCAACATACAATGATTAGCCAAAGAGAAGAAATACAAATAAAAAGAAAGTACTACTATTAGACATGATAATACACTGATGAATAAAATAAATAAATAAAAGGACAATTAATAATATTAATTAAATAAAATAATAAATGAATATTCTCCATAAGTGTCTCCCAATATTATTTCTTCATTCTGTCACTGATGGAGTTTTTGTCACTGTCACCTCTGACTTGCTTAGTTGGGGACACTTAATATTCAGCAATATTATTGATCTGACTGCATTGGCACTATTATATTATATAATATATTATATTATATGATGATTTTTACAACCAAACTGAATGAACAGTGAACTGACTTAAGCTGAATGATGACATTAAGCTCTTCTAGAGCTGCTGAACAGACTAAACAAACTTTGTTACCTGTTATCACTGTGAAGCTACTTTGAAACAATCTACATTGTATTAAGTGATATAAATAAAGGTGGCTTGCCTTGACTAAAACCTGCTTGTCCTGTTTGATCACTTCTCCATTCAGAATTTTTTAATCATATACCACAGAAACCCACATCTTCAAGATTCAAGATTCATCGGGTTCAGCTGTTTTCAGAAACCCACATCTTGGCTCTGTCAGTGCATGCTGAATGGAAATATTGTTTCGTCATCATTCAGATATCAAGTTTTACAGCATTGTACAACAGCATTTTTGTACACAGCATTTTTTTTCTTCAAGCCTTGCTCCAGCTTTCAGATGTAAGTGAAATTCCTGGTAACAGAATTTGTAACCTTATTTTATAACAAAAGAGGCATCATATAACACACACGTGCTCTCGCTTTGCGACTATGCGTCTCGTATTAATGACGTCATACACAGCGCGTCTTATGACAACTGTCTTGCTTTAGTTTTTACGGTTATTTTAAAGTTTACAACACAGCAGAACAACTTTGAATACCCATTATATCAAACGTTTCAGTTTTTCTTTTAATTGAAAATATAATTATTGCAAATTACATTTGTTCTTTTATTATCATTATTTTTATTCAGCTCATTTCTGACCTGGGTTACACCCTCCCTCCTTAAGTCTATGCAAGTCCCTTTGCATGGCTGTAACAAGGCTTTTTAGGGTTTGGGGTGTCTAATTGATCTGGGTTGTTCTGCAAGTGACTCGACAAAAGCAGTGTTCAAACCCTGAAGCAAGGATTGAATAATGGATATCATCGGGTTTCCCAACTCTGGGTAAGTCAGCCTTTTTGACTTCTGCTTCACTCTTTTAGACCTTCTTAGATGATTGTCATCCTCGCTTTCATCTTGATCTGTTTCTTCCTCAGGTTCATCGGGTTCAGCTGACTCCTATCTGGTTCTCCACGGTGGAACATCTGGTACAGTTTCCTCAAC
The DNA here is from genome assembly GCA_023376895.1 of Aspiorhynchus laticeps. Classification (NCBI taxonomy): domain Eukaryota; kingdom Metazoa; phylum Chordata; class Actinopteri; order Cypriniformes; family Cyprinidae; genus Aspiorhynchus; species Aspiorhynchus laticeps. The sequence continues at coordinate 47,643 of JALXFT010002181.1, forward strand.
TTGTACTGCATGCGTTTCATTGTCCTTTTCCTTTTTGTTTCCACCAGGTCCATCCTGCGTCTGCTGTTCTACTTGAAGTAAGTGGTTTCTTTCTTTCAGGTTTTCTTTTACAGGTTCCATGTTACCGGTGGAAGACTCAACTTCAGGTAAGTACTGGGTATCAGGTGAGTTTTTGGTACCAGGTAAGTGTTCTACTACAGGTGGATCCTTCCTTCTTGGCACATCTCCTGCATTCACAGTCTCAGAAGCATCGGTTGATACAGGCTCTAAGTCAGGTAAGTTTTGGCTTGCAGGATCAGAGTTAAGAGGAACCTCTACGGGCCTTCTTATAACATTGTACACCCGGATTAACTTTTCTGAGGTAAGAGCTGACACATCAGAACACATCTGGAGTATGTAGTCATCTTCATCAGAGCTTTGGTAGTGCTCACATCTGTATGTAGAACATACGGTAATCCAGGATCTGCAAATCCTAATACTGGGGCCTTGGTGAGTTTTTCAATGAGTGTCTCAAATGCTTGCTGACAGTCATCTGTTCATCGCCCTCCAAAGGGGTCATTGGGGTCAAGGTAGGTTTTTCCTTACTTTTCACCTTGCAGTCTTTCTGAAGAGGAGGATGCCCCAGAGTCAGATCATTTAATGGCTTCACAATATTTGCATAATCCTTAATAAATCGCCGGTAATAACCGGAGAAACCCAGAAAGGAACGTAACTCTTTCAGGTTCCGTGTACTTGGCCAGGTCTTAATGGCTTCTATTTTTTGGGGATCTGTCTCCACTCCATCTTTCGAGACGATGTGTCCAATATATTTCACTGACGTCTGGAAAAACTTACATTTATCCAATGAAAGCTTTAGGCCATAGTCTTTTAAACGTCCCAGAACATGAAGACGTCTTTTATGCTCTTCAAGAGTATCTGAGAAGACAATCAGATCGTCCAAGAACACTAAGACTTCTGAAAGGTTGATGTCGCCCATGCACTTTTCCATCAGCCTTTGGAATGTGCTTGGTGCGTTGGTGATGCCCTGAGGCATCCTATTGAACTCCCAAAAGCCCAATGGGCATACAAAAGCGGTCTTGGGTTTGTCCTTCTCTTCCAGTTCAATCTGGTAATACCCAGATTTAAGGTCGAGCACTGAGAACCATTTTGAACCTTGAAGTGCGGAAAAAGTTTCCTCCAAGTTGGGTAAGGCATAGGCATCTTTGATGGTCTGCATATTCAGCTTGGGATAATCTATGTAAAGCCTTATATCACCATTCTTCTTCCTTACCACAATGATAGGAGAAGAGAAACATGATTCTGATTCACGAATGAAACCGGCTTCAAACAATTCCTCCAGATATCGGCGGATAGCGTCAAGATCGTTGGGATGGATCGGTCTCGCGTTATGCTTTTTTATCAAAGTACAGTAATACAATCTTTCATAGACATATTCACATTTAAACTCAAACGAGTGCCATATGAATGAACGAATGATGCATTTATATAGCGCTTTATTTTGTATTGCTGTACACCCAAAGATCTTTACAATCATTTTCCAAGGCAATCATATTGCCTTGTTTATCTAAAAGTGCACTTTTGCTTGTTTAAAATCTAGCCAAAAAGCCATGTGTTGACTGAAACAGTAGACTTTAATTATATGAATTTATGGTGTACTTACTACATTTCCGTGTCAATCCATGTTTATTTTTACCGCGAACAAAGCGTTGTCACTTACTTTAATTCAGCGCATGCAGCAAAGCAAGAATAGACTCCGTGCGGAAACGATCACTGCATGAGTGTTGCAGACGCACTGCTCCTGGAGCGCTCTGCCGGACTGCAACCGTGTGCAGTGTGAACACTCTGATCCGTTAACATGGGCGCTGAAAAAATACACACCGCATACGCACCACAGACGGAGAATGTGTGAACCTGGCGTTACGTCTTTATGCCCGGTCTGTTCTGTTCTCGCGCTCCATTTAGGCGCGCTGCATTCTGATTGAATCGGATTGCATACTGCGGGAGGTCGGGGGCGCGGGAAGAATCGTGCTATAAAGCGATTTAGAAATCGTGCACGCTCAAATCGTGATTTTATGACGATTTCGATTAATCGCACAGCCCTAGTAGATATCTTCAATGTCCTCCACGGAAAGAGCCGCCAAACACACGATGTACGTCCATCGTGTAGCCAGCTGCGAACGTTTTGTCAGGGCAGTCAGGTTCCCCCGAACCCAAGCTTCTCGTCGAGAAGATGATGTCAATTGCGTTGAGAGACCAGTTGATCAAATCCATAATTTTTCAGTTTGGTGAGCATTGCAGAGAGAGTCTCTCAATAGAAGACGAGACGAGACAGGAGAGCAAGCAGGGAAAATAAGGGCGAGGACGGGGAGTGAAAAAAATGCGACCGCCTCCGTTGAGTGCCAAAGAAGAAAACAATAAAAGTAATATGAGTGTACACTGTAACATGATGAATGCTACGAGTCTAAGTATGTTTAGAACATGTTTATTATAAATAGCCTACTGTTCAAAAATAGATTTTAATAACGTGCTAAACAATAATAATTATTTTCTCAGATATAAAATGTATTTTTTTGTTTAACCCTCTGGTTGTGTTCGGACTCCTGTCACTCTTGTTGTGTTCCCGGTCAAAAATGACCGGACTCCAAACAACTGCTTATAAATCTGTCATTATGCTATATTATCACTAAATATTGGATTCATTCTTTTTGTCAACTTGTTTTCTTTCATTTAGGACTGGTTTTGTGTTTCTATTTGCATCTGATTAATCGTAAGCCTCATTTATCCTTAAGTAGGCACCTAATTTTTTGAGTGAAAAAAGCATTTTTTATGAATAATTTTCACAATATGAGATAAAAAATTATGAAAATTTGCACTGTTTCTCACACTAGTGTACTTTAATGATTAATCAGGAAGTTTGCTTTTAAATGCTTTTATTTTGTACAAAATTGCAAAAAGTCACACTTGTGGTGTTCCCGGTCAAAAATGACCGGACTCCGATCAACTGCTTATAAATCTGTCATTATGCTATATTATCACCAAATATTGGATTCAATCTTTTTGTCAACTTGTTTTCTTTCATTTAGGACTGGTTTTGTGTTTCTATTTGCATCTGATTAATCATAGGCCTCATTTATCCGACAGTAGGCACCTCCTTCTTTGAGTGAAAAAATCATTTTTTATGAATAATTTTCACAATATGAGATAAAAAATTATGAAAATTTGCACTGTTTCTCACACTAGTGTACTTTAATGATTAATCAGGAAGTTTGCTTTTAAATGCTTTTATCTTGTACAAAATTGCAAAAAGTCACACTTGTGGTGTTCCCGGTCAAAAATGACCGGACTCCGATCAATTGCTTATAAATCTGTCATTATGCTATATTATCACCAAATATTGGATTCAATCTTTTTGTCAACTTGTTTTCTTTCATTTAGGACTGGTTTTGTGTTTCTATTTGCATCTGTTTAATCGTAGGCCTCATTTATCCGAAAGTAGGCACCTCCTTTTTTGAGTGAAAAAATCATTTTTTTATGAATAATTTTCAAAATATGAGATAAAAAATTATGAAAATTTGCACTGTTTATCACACTAATGTGCTTTAATGTTTAATCAAGAAGTTTGCTTTTAAATGCTTTTATTTTGTACAAAATTGCACAAAGTCACACTTGTCAAAAATGGCCGGCCATTGAAAGTGAATGGGGAAGAATGAAAGTAAGAGAAACAACTAGTGTTCAGGAGAATGTTGTGCTTGCAAACATAAAGGCCTTGGACCTGTGTGTGTGTGGATGCATGTATAGTCAAAAGAGTGAAAGATGTCAGATTCGTGGTCACTCACTCCCTCAGCCTTTGTATAGAAACACACCGGACCAATTAACTAGATCTATGTCATTTATTGGCAAGATAAGTATAGTGTTATAAATGTACTTGAATTAAAATATGAAAGTTTCTAGATTTAACATGCTAATAATTGTGGAAACACATTATCATATGCATATAATAGATATCAAAGTATAAACAGGACTTTTATTTTGGTCTGTCGATGTGACGTCATAAAGCTGCGCCCCTTCTAGCCTTTCGCTCCCTGCATCTGTTGTGATACGCCGGAAGAAAGGTTTGTGGTTTTTAAGTTTTTAAATCAATGCAAACTGTTGTCAATTCACACGTTTTTACAAGCTACGAAAAATAAACGAATCAATCTTAAATATGACATTGTTATATATGGAGCTCATAATATGACAAAACTATTTGAATTTGAATTGTGTAAATTTGAATTATTGGCAAGTGTCATTTAACAAAACTGAATATTATGTGGTATTTAACATAGTTCTGAATTTGATCTTTTTTTACTTGAATATTGAACATTTGAAATATAACACAATTGACAATTTTTATGGCAGTTTTTTAATAGACATGTATTTTCAAACAGCATATTTTTTGTTCTGAATTCTTTGACTGCAAATATCCAGTTTTTAAAAATACAGCTTCACGTTTTCAAGATGAAGAAGAAATTCAGAACATCAAATTCAATATTTAAAATTCAAAGTGCAGAAATTCAGATCGTACAGAAAGTAGTTTAGTCGTGGCCACGACATACTAAGTGAACCGAACATATCCCCTCCCGGTCGCAGTAAATGCTTCGTTCGACTTTTCGGAGATCATCTACTCTTCCCTGTGGATGACCTCTGACCTACTTTCTGTACGTTCTGAATTTCTGCTCTTTGAATTTTAAATATTGAATTTGATGTATTTGAATATTGTGGCGGGAGGAGCAAATGACAGACACAGTGATCGTCAGGCCTCGGAGAGGCTTTTATTGAACAGAAATAATAAAATAAAAGTGTCCAAAGGGGATGAATTGTCCAAAATAAACAGGGGATCTGGTGTCCTCGTCGTGCTGGTTGTGAAGGAGGAGCAGTGTTCTGGAAGGAAGGGTCCAGGTAAGGGGCGGAGTCCGGCGGCCGCACACACTCCCCTCTGAGGTCCGGGGCGCGAGGGGCGGCGGCTTCTCCAGCGGCGTCGTCTACCTCTTGGCCCGCGGCACTTCCCGGGGATTAAACGGCCCGGCATCCTGGCCCGTCAGCCGTGTACGGGTGCGGCAGTTGCTCCCTCAACGCTCCCTTCCTGGACCCACGAGGACACCAGCATGCATGCACGGGGAAGAGACCGGTCTCCAGAGGAGAGGCGCAACCGGCATATAACAGCGGCGGTGATGAGGCTCCATTCACTTCAGGTGTGCCTCATCACACGCCGCCAGACCTGGCTGTTTCAGCGCCCCTCCTCTCTCACACTCCCACTCCTGTCGGGAGCCTGGTGAAGGGCGGCGATTAAGGGATGGGGAGATGCTGATAATTAGGGGGGAGGCAACCGACTCGTCACAATATATATATATATACTGTATATTTATACTTGAATATTTGGGATTTGACTATGAAAAGAGATTTGATTATGTTTGAGTTTTGAGTTATTCAATAATTCAAATCAAATCTCAATGTGTATTATTAATCAATCAGATTTGTTGTTGCTGATTACAACGTGTAACTAAGGTTACCTTGAGAGACGTAATTTCAGTTAGACACGAAGTGCATGAGAATGTCGCAAAAGAGAATTTATAGTCGTTGCTGTATCTGTCACTTGCATTGAATCGGCTGTAGAGTAAAACTTTAACGTTCTTATAGTCCATCTGCTCTCCTCTCTCTCTCTCTCTGGTGGACTGTTTACCAAAGTTTGTAGAAATTTGGGGTGTTAATGAGGTATTGTGTAGGCCTACGTGTTATACGAGAACAATGAAATGATGTTTACTTTTTAAACGTGTAAAAAAATAGTTTTGAATGAAGTGTGAATAGTTGCGTAACTTAAGAGAAATGTGTTATAATAAAGATTAATTTAAACATTTCTATGGTTGCTCCAATGTTTATAACATTTAGTTTACATTGGCTATTTTGCTATCTATTTCTATGTGCTCTTCGACATATTTACCATTTGCCCATTAATTTAACAGTTGTAAGAATTAAAGTTATCAAAGTTATTAAACTGATGCAGGGCTTGATGCGCGCGTTGTGCACATCCTGCCAAATCACGCACGCAGAACTGCCAATGCTTGCTTTTATGTTTGTGAATGTTATGTTTGTGTTGTGGGATCTGTAGGTTGGGGCTTAAAAGCGGAACATGGAAATATCATGGATGTACTGGGAAAAAAAACGTTAAACTTTTTTTTTTTTTTTTTTTTTGTTCTCAGCGATATGAGTCTTTCCCTTCTCCCGAAACAGCTTATAGCTACCTATTAAAATAGTTCAGTTTTGTATGTAATGGAAATCATCACGACTTGACTAAAATACAATCGATAGATAGGCCTATAAAACAGTTCAAGCATATCACAGTGTTAATTTAAATGTTGAACCTATATAAATGTGCGCTGTTAGACGCATATCCAACAGTTTGTGTGGAGAGTGGAAGCTGAAGCCAGCTTTACAGGACATGGAGGATCCAGCGTGGTCACTTGTATTTTTTTCTTACAGTAAAAACAACTTAAAATACGCCGTGTGATTTTTGCTCATAAAGGTAAGAGTAATATATAATTTGGAACTGTAAAGGGTCTACTTTTATTTGTGTGCATTCACAATATCAACATTGTGCTTTTATAAAATAGGAAAACAGAATGCGTTTTCTGCCGGTCTTGAACAAGAGTGCTTCAATGATTAACCGAAACTCGGCAACTCGAAACTGGCTCACAGATATGATAAATATATCTATAGAAAGCTTTAAATTACTACTTTAAAACGAAATAATTCAAAGCAAAGCAAAAACTCTTCATTAGCCTATGTAATCCGTTAAGATGCATATATTTCTCTCTTCGCGTCCAATGAGGAGATGGCGAGTCATTTTTTCCCCGTCACTGTCTAAAATATAAAAATATGGGAAAGCCTAAAACAGGCACGATTATAATTTGCGTTTTATTTTACAATTGTATTCAATAATAATAAAAAAAAGTATGAAAATCTTTGTCCTTGAAATTTAAAGGATTTGCGACGCAATTTTGTCTGACTGATAGGCCTATGTGAATTATTTATTGGCCTATCTTTTTAATCCATGCAGCAGATGCTTTAAAAACAGCTTTAAAATTACTTTATTGCATTCCAGATGCTTTTAAAGAACTTTTCACTATACATTTAATGGGTTTTTAAGCTTGAATGTAGCTTGAAATGTAAAACATTGTTATGAATTCATTGTAGTATATTCCCATTTGTAAAATAGCTAATTGTTGTCTAACACGATCTCATGAAAGTGCGTAGGCTATAGCACAATCTTCTGTTTCTATTTGGCGTAATATTTATACGCAGAAATTGACCCCCCCCCAGCACCCCCTACATAAAACACTTTCCCGCGCCCCTGATGATGTAGCTGGTCAACGTGTGAAAGATTTGTTAGAGTTTGCCAGCAAGATGACATGACACGACAACCACGATACAGACAGGAGTTCAGCGGAGCTCGCATATTTAAAGAAACAATACGCAGAACCGCAGCAACATTTCAAGCTATCCACAAGTATGCTGAAAAATGAAATCCAATGCTTGAGTTTGAAAGTTCCTGATGTGTCAAGTCCCCTTGTGTTCCCCCAACCTCAGCAGGCAGTTCCAGAAGTCACAATCCAATGTGATTTTAAGATCAACGGCCAAATAGGAAAACAGGAACAGAAAGATAAGCTGTCATACAACAACTTGATGCACCAGATTGATACTGGAATAAATAAAGGACACAGAGAGTCTGAGATCATTGATGCTGTGATCAGAGCAATCAGTCCAGGTATGAGCCTGCGTGACATGCTGGCAATTAAGACAGATTTAACCCTTTCCCAGCTACACACAATTCTGAAAGGCCATTATAAGGAAGAAAGTTCAACCGACCTGTATCATAGACTGATAAACGTAACTCAAGAGAGCCGTGAGTCGCCACAAAATGTCCTCTTCCGAGCTATTGAATTAAAAGAAAGACTGTTAGCTGCTGCTTGAGAGCCGGATGGAGAAGAATCATACAGTCCAGATCTCATACAGGAGGAGATTCCTACGTGCGCTGGGGACAGGCCTGTTAAACGATCACATTAAATACCAACTCAAAGCCTGCCTAGATGACCCCACAGTCACAGATGAAGTTCTCATCACAAAGATGAACGAAGCTGCAAGCCTTGAGTGGGAACAACAACAAAAGTTCAAGAAAAATGCCCACGTCAAAGAGACTAAAGTCACTGAGATCCAAGCAGAATCACATCAAAGTCAAGACAGAATGGTTCATGCTGTCGCAGGTAAAGAACAGTCCACACACACACACAAGTAAAAGCTTTGAAAACGCTGCAGGTCACAGACAAGAAAGACTCCGAGCTCTATGAGCCTCATAGTCAAGCAGTCAAGCAGCTGAAGGAGGAGTTTGGAGAAATGAGGAAATTGATGACTGCTTACTATTCAACACAGCACCGAGAAAGGAAGCGGGGATGTCGTGGGTGTCAGGAACATGGTAGAGATGACCAGTGTGACCATTGTTTCAAATGTGGGCATCTTTCCAGGGGGTGCAGGGGACCACCTGCAGGAAAAAAAGAAAGAGGGCACTCAGCTAGTAGTATGACGGTAACCGCTCACACGACACCATCCAAATGGTCAGAACAACAAAATGTACTCCTGTGTGACAGCATCAAGCAGTTGGAAGCCTGAGAAACAGCGAAGCAGAAGGAGACTTACCTACAGCTCATCAGATCAGTAAGTGCTAATCAGCTATCCACCAAACACAATGCACAGTTGCTGAATTTGAATGGAGAAAAATGTCTGGTGTACTGTTTCTTCGATGGTATGGCAATGTAAGCATTATGGGATACTGACTCACAAGTCTGTCTCATGAATGAAAAATGGAGAGAAAAGAACATCTCCCATACACCACGCTATGCAGCCTTGAAAAGATCCTAGGTCCTGGGAGTCTCACCGGTCGAGCAGTAAATCAAACAGTCATCCCGTGTGAAAGCTGGGTCAAAGTGACATTCAAGCTGGGAACAGACAAAGCCACACTGCTGGAGTTGGAAGTACCTGTATTAGTATCTGGTGAGGATGGGGTGGCAGAGGAGCCCATTATTGGGTACAATGTCATTGAGTATCTTCTGAACAATGGCGTTGAGCAACCTATCAGTGTAACAACCATAGCCATAAATATTGCCCTGTCCTGTGACTGTAATAAAGCAGAGGTGCTACTAAACTTAGTGAGAAGTCAAGACAATGGGTGCAGTGATGGAGTAGCGAAAGTGGGGAAGGTCAGTAACAAAAATTCCAGCTAAAAAGGCTACAGCTGTTAAATGTTGCATCAGAACGGGCCCTTTATTAGCTGACCAAGATGCCCTGTTTGTGCCAGATGAGTGTGCATGGTGGCCAGATTGATTGAGGGTGGAGGAAACATTGTTCGCTTACAGAGAGGGACTTGTTGACGCATCTGCATTCCTGTGATTAATGATACTGTCCATGACATTGATCTGCCTCCACTAAGCCGTATACAGCGAGTAAAGGCTGTTTACCCAGCTGAGGTGAGACCAGTAACCACCCAGCGAGAGAGTACATGCAAGACTACCACACCCACCATGCAAAGTCCACCCCTCAAAGACAGTAATGTTGCTCAATCTACAGAAAATCCTGAGGTGACACTAACAACCCAGGGGAAATGTTTATGGGACCCTCCTGTTTTCGTTGACCACTTAATGCCCAAACAGCAACAGAAAGTAAAACAGCTTTTAAGCGAGGAAAGCAGGGGTTAAAGATAAAAAAAAATCTTTTGACTGAAAATTTTTCCTCGGCCAAACCCCATTCCACAGCCATACCTGTCACACACCCAGTTTAAGAGCCGTGTTTTTCTTCTTGTAATTAATTAGGAGTGCTTGTCCTCCAAAAACTGGCCTTCTTAATACGAGGGGAATTTTCTTTTTACCTTTATAAATGGATTTTTCTAATTTTATTAATTGTATGCAGTGTTTCCTCTAGGATATTTTCCAGCTATGGTGGCAGGACTATTTCCCATGGACCACGCCCCCTCCCCACCCAGGATTCATGCACACTTACAATTGAATTTATTTTAACTAAAAAAGACAAGTAAATAGTAATTAAGAACAAATAAATTAATGACAATCAATTGATAGTTTTCACGTGACGTCACACCTCTTGGAACGCCCACCTGGAGGGCAAAACGAAGCTCTGCTCCACTGACCGCCAGCTATTTTTACGCCCATATCATCAAGTAATAATGTAGTAAAACGCATATATTAAAAGGCGAGATTCAGTGGACACCTTATTGATGATGTATATTTTGTACAGGCAAGATGATGAAATATAAACGCAATGTGCAATGTTTCACATTAAATGGCTTCCCATAGAAAACCATTAGAAGGAAAACACTGAACCGTTAAGCGGACTGCGTTCATATTCCACCCTCATCTGCTTGCCTATGTAAACTATGCATCATTAATGTGGTGATTACTGAATTTGATCTTTTAATATTACTGTTTAAAATATATTAGGGAACTTTTAAGTGATTTTACAACGTTTTGTCGCACTGTTTATGATTGAAATATTGCCGCGGGTGCTTAATATGGATTGCAAAAACATTTTGTTCAGACATATCTTTGTTTATTCTTTTGAGAGGTGATCTAAATATTTGCAGCTGTGAAACAGATGAAAAATTGACATGCTTGTGCGGCAGTTCTATGGATGTTTTGCCCTCCAAGTGTTCGAGCCGGTCATGTGACTGAAAACTATCAATAGCACAAACAAAACAATAACAAGACACAAATTAAATTTTCAGTACTTACATTTCTTCAGTTAGGTCTAACTATAATCTATTCAACTGAAAAATAACACTGGATAGTTCTTCTTCTTCATAATGCACTAAATCCATTGAATCAATTTAAAAGTTATTTTTTTCATATTGAAAATACACAACAAAGTAAGTTGATCCACATATGACAGCCTCTGAACTTGGTCAATACTAATTTTATATACAGGCACTGGACTAAAAATACATTCAATCAGTCTTTGCCATATTATATTCATGTAGTTGGCTATAACAAAAACATTAATGGCATTAATAAAAAAACTTACACTGACAAGCTATGCGATATCGCGCTCATAATCGAATGCGATTCATCTGCGATTATGAACGTGATATTGCTGTGATCTACGGCTCTGTGTATTAAATGCAGCTCCATCTGAAAGCACATGACGGAGATCACAGAACCAGCTTTACTGACGAGATGCGCATGACAATCACATGCGATTTATCCTGCAGCCCTAATTTTTATTTGTTTGTTGATCACAAAGTAGATGAGGAAATCTAGGATGCCGGTTGTATTCAAAGCTCCGCCATTACTGTTTACAGTGCTGGTACTGTTTACAGTGCATGGAATGCTGCGCTGTGATTGGCTGAGCGGATTTATCGCATTCTGCAGAGAAAGGAGACTGGCGTTTGTCGCGGTTTGGAAAAAAAGGGAGAAAACATGACAGAATAACACGACAAATATTGCATTTTGCATAAAATTAAAAATAGACTTTTCAATACCGACCATATACAATACTGATTTTGGTGGAAACTCGCGTTTTGGAACCAAACTCTTCAAATACACCCTGATGTCATGGTTAGTCTAACTCAGTCAGTGATGGTACAAAATGTGGAGAGAGGCCCGTGGTTGTGTCCACTTACCATTATGTCAGTGCTGTCGGAAGAACATGTGGAGGAACTGCTCACATCAGTTGCAGAGATCCCCAAGGAAGTTCTGAGAAAAGCCCAAGAAGATGACCCTGAAATCAGAGAAGTCTTGATGGGTCTCAAATCGAAATCATGGCCCACAAACAGGAGCCAGGGCAAAGAGGCTCGGGGACTGATGAGGGAAAAAGCCAGACTATACTTGGATGAGCATGGTCTCTTGTTCCGTAAAACAGCAACCCGTCATCAGCTGGTCCTTCCAAAGAAATATCACGAGCTTGTTTATAAGGAGTTACATCAGGACATGGGCCATCTAGGGGCAGAACGAGTGCTGAACTTGATCAGGGATCGATTTTATTGGCCCCACATGCAATGGGAAGTGGAACACTATGTCACACGTGTTTGCAAGTGTCAGAGAAGCAAGCGTCCAAACAGGGTAACTCGAGCTCCTCTGACAATTATCACCACCACTTATCTGTTTGAGCTGGTCTCTATTGATTTCTTACATCTGGAGAAGTGTAAAGGAAGTTATGAATAAATTTTAGCTGTGATGGACCACTTTACACGGTTCTCTCAAGCATATGCATGCAGAAACAAGAGCGCCAAGACAGCTGCAGAGAAGGTGTTTGGAGACTTTGTTTTGAAGTTTGGGTTCCCAGCTAAACTGCACCACGATCAAGGCAAGGAATTCGACAACAAGCTGTTTGCAAAGTTGCAAGAGTATAGTGGTGTGCAAGGCTCCCATACAACACCATATCACCCGCAGGGGAATGGCCAAGTTGAGCGGTTTAACCGAACTTTGCTCGCAATGCTGAGGACCTTGCCCGAGACCGCCAAAGCCGACTGGAAGACATCACTTGCAAAGGTTGTGAATGCGTACAACTGTACAAGAAATGAGGCGACAGGGTTTGCACTAGGGCTGTGCGATTAATCAAAATCGCATCGAAATCACAATTTGGGACGTTGCGATTTTCTAATCGCAAAGCCTGCGATGTGGACGCGATATTACTCTGTTCCAGGGCATATGCCCTTGAGTGGCTGTCTTACTAACCAATAGAGTGAGCGCACCTCCGTCCGTTCTCCCCAATCAGCACTGCTCTTTCCAACTGCGCAAACACCCACCATTAAAAAAAAAAAAAAAAAAAGAACAGAGAGCGAGAGGGATTATGGCGTCTACAGGATCAGATCGATAGTTAGGCAAATTAAAACTAAAGAAAAACGTATGTAACTTCAGCTTCGAAATGACAGGCAACGAACAAAAAAGGTAATTTGCAAGAGCTGCGTCACAACGCATATCAAGAGCTCCATTATCATTTCTGCTTTCAGTACTGGAGAATAAAAGATACATTCTTAGATGATTGTATTAGTACATGAATGTTATCTTACACATTTTATCTCCACAACAGATTCATTTGAAGTAAGTTCAAAGTTCGCTATTCCCAATTCATAAGACCGCACACACAGTTTAATGCTTCTCATACTCGCTACTCTCTGCCCCACGCGGCGCGAATCCCGCCTGTTATGCTCGTTTATACTCACGCTTGGCTCCGCACCACACCGCAATTTTTACAAGCGCATCTGGCAATATGGATGAGGCTTGACGCATGTGCGCAACCTGTGTCAGCTCGCGCCTGACTCCGCGTTTAAAATTAATGTAAATTCAGTCTAACAGCTTGCTAATTTCACTTGGATGAAATGAAACATTCAGCACATTTTCCACTTGTTGTTAAAAGTCCCCCTGTGGTGAATATCAAGTTTTTTATGTTATTTATTTGTCTATGTGGTGTTTTTAATATGCTTTTAGACAAACCATGTGCCAATCCATTAATCAACACCATTGCGGAGTATTTTCTGCTTAAAACTGTAGTTTCCCAAAGGCACTCCCAGAAATGCGGCTTGAAACAGCCCTCGGTTTGCTATGTCACAAAATTCAACAACCAATCACGTCAAGGGATAGATTCCTATCACTAGCATGCAAAATATACCAATACCAGCACAAAACCAAAAATAAATTAGAGCAAAAAGCCATGAAGCCGTGGCTTAATGTGAATTTAGAACCGCTAACTTGCATTATAACCCATGGTAATAGGGCAAAAGTAGCCCGGAGTCAGACCCACCTCTCCTGTATCGGCGGCTGCTCTTCACACGCGTATGCTAGCGGGCGCGAATCAAGCATCACAAACGGCTGCATTCAGTCTTAACGGCATTTTGAGGACACAACATCGTCAAGTAAGTAACTTTAATGAATGTTACAGTATTCACTGTAATTGTCCGCTAGTAAAAACATAGTTTCATAGTGTATGCCACTGTTTCACGTTTACTACAGGTCAGTGGATCAGGAGGCACTGGCTGGTGTGACTGAGTGGAGGCAGGGCTAATTAGCATATTCATAGATAGGGTTGGGTATCGTTTGGGATTTTTTCGATACCGGTGCCAAATCAATACTTTTAAAACAGTACCGGTGCCTGAACCGATACTTATAAAAAAATAATAAAAAAAAATATTACAAAATTACCAATTAATAATTGGATTGGCCATTAGCACTAAACACATGATGTCTTTTTCATTCATACTGGACATCGGAGGGCGCCCTCGCACAAAACCACATATTCAATTCAATTCAAGTTTATTTGTATAGCGCTTTTTACGATACAATCGTTGCAAAGCGCTTTACAGGAAATTAAGTTTCTACAATATATTTATACATTGTAGAAACTTAATATATTAACTTATGGCAAAATTTGTTAATTCTGCATGTTGTTGGGGGATCAGAGGTTGGCATCCTCTGAGGTCCTTCGAGGGGTCGGCATCATCTCTTCTCAGGTGTTTGGTCATCTCAGATAATTTAAGGGCTGGATCCAGACTGAAGCTTGTGTAACTCCTAGTTACCACAGGATGTTAATCCCGTGGCAGAAACAGAGAAACAAAGAGACATAATTAGCGTAGCCGTTGTTCCATTCAAGCAAAAATTATTTGTTCAACCCAAGCTAAAGAATAATAATGTGCGTTTTGATCAGATATAACTGCAGTACAAGATTATGAGATGCATTATATGAATGCATTATGTGAATGCTTGGCTAAAGAGATGTGTCTTTAATCTAGATTTAAACAGAGAGAGTGTGTCTGAACCCCGAACGTTATCAGGAAGGCTATTCCAGAGTTTGGGAGCCAAATATGAAAAAGCTCTACCTCCTTCAGTGGACTTTGCTATTCTAGGTACTACCAAGAGTCCAGAGTTTTGCGACCTTAGGGAGCGTGATGGATTGTAGCGAGATAGAAGACTAGTTAGGTATGCAGGAGCTAAACCATTTAGGGCCTTATAGGTAAGTAATAATATTTTGTAACTGATACGGTACTTAATAGGTAGCCAGTGCAGAGACTGTAAAATTGGGGTAATATGATTATATTTTCTTGACCTGGTAAGGACTCTAGCCGCTGCATTTTGGACTACTTGTAGCTTGTTTATTGAAGATGCAGGACAACCACCTAGCAGTGCATTACAATAGTCCAGTCTAGAGGTCATGAATGCGTGAACTAGCTTTTCTGCATCAGAAACAGGTAACATGTTCCTTAGCTTGGCAATGTTTCTAAGATGGAAGAATGCTGTTTTTGTAACATTGGAAATATGTTTTTCAAAAGACAAGTTGCTGTCTAATATAACACCCAGATTTTTGACTGTAGAGGAAGTAACAGGACATCCGTCTAGTTGCAAATTGTAATCCAAGAGATTCTGTGTACTGTTATTTGGTCCAATAAGTAATATCTCTGTCTTATCTGAATTTAATAGGAGAAAATTATTGGTCATCCAATCTTTTACATTTTTAACACACTCAGTTAACTTAGATAATTTAGAAGTTTCGTCTGGTCTTGTTGAGATATATAGTTGAGTATCATCAGCATAACAATGGAAACTAATCCCGTATTTTCTAATAATATTACCAAGGGGCAGCATGTATATTGAAAACAGCAGAGGACCTAGGACAGATCCTTGTGGTACTCCATACTTTACTGGTGATAATTGAGATGACTCCCCGTTTAAATAAACAAAGTGGTAGCGATCGGACAGGTAGGATCTAAACCATCTTAAAGCCTGCCCTTGAATACCTGTATAGTTTTGTAATCGATCTACGAGTATTTCATGATCTATAGTGTCGAACGCAGCACTAAGATCAAGTAAAACTAACAATGAGATGCAGCCTTGGTCTGACGCAAGAAGCAAGTCATTTGTAATTTTAACAAGTGCAGTTTCTGTGCTATGGCGGGGCCTGAAACCTGACTGAAACTCTTCACAGAGATCATTTTTTTGCAAGAATGAGCACAATTGAGCAGACACAACTTTTTCTAAAATTTTAGACATAAACGGAAGATTTGAGATGGGTCTGTAATTTGCCAGATCACTAGGATCTAGTTGTGGCTTCTTAATAAGAGGCTTAATAACTGCCAGCTTGAATGGTTTAGGGACGTGACCTAAAGATAACGATGAGTTAATAATATTGAGAAGCGGTGCTTCTGCTACAGGTAACTCTTTCAGTAATTTAGTAGGTACAGGATCTAATAGACATGTTGTTGGTTTAGATGCGGTGATAAGTTTATTTAGCTCTTCCTGTCCTATAGTTGAAAAGCACTGCAGTTTTTCTTTGGGTGCGGTGAATGAGGCTGAAGTACTAGACGCCGTAGAATCTACATTAGTTATTGTATTTCTGATGTTATCTATTTTATCAGTGAAGAAATTCATAAAGTCATTACTATTAAACTGTGAGGGAATATGTAGATCGGGTGACGTCTGGTTATTTGTTAGTCTAGCCACTGTGCTAAATAAAAACCTTGGATTATTTTGGTTATTATCTATGAGTTTGCGGATATGCTCGGTCCTGGCAGCTTTTAGAGCATGTCTATAGCTGGACATACTGTTTTTCCACGCAATTCTAAAAACTTCCAAGTTAGTTTTTCTCCATTTGCGCTCAAGATTACGAGTTTCTTTCTTGAGAGAATGGGTATAACTGTTGTACCATGGCGCAGCACGTTTTCCTCTAACCTTTTTTAATTTGATGGGAGCAACAGTTTCTAACGTATTAGAGAGGATAGTGCCCATGTTGCTAGTCATTTTGTCAAGTTCATTTGTATTTATGGGTACACAGAGCAGCTGAGATAAATCAGGCAGGTTATTTATGAATCTGTCTTTAGTGGCTGGAACAATAGTTCTGCCGGACGATAACGTGGGGCCCTACAGTTAATATCAGTTATAAGCAGCATGCACGATACAAGGAAATGGTCAGTAACATCATCACTTTGAGGTACGATATCTATATCAGTAAGATCAATTCCATGCGATATAATTAAATCTAGCGTGTGATTATAACGATGAGTGGGCCCGGTGACGTTTTGCTTGACTCCAAAAGAGTTTATTAGGTCGGTAAACGCAAGTCCTAATGCATCATTTGTATTATCAACATGAATGCTAAAAGCTCCGACAATTAGCGCTTTATCAGCATTAACCAATAGGTCTGAGAGGAAATCTGCAAATTCTTTTAGGAAATCTGTATATGGCCCTGGCGGTCTATACACAGTAGCCAGAGCAAGAGATAAGACAGATTTCTTTTGCATATCTGACAGTGTAACATTAAGCATAAGTATTTCGAATGAGTTAAACCTGTATCCTGTTTTCTGAGTAACATTGAGAATATCACTATATATTGTTGCGACACCGCCGCCACGACCAGTCGGACGGGGCTCATGCTTATAACAGTAGCTTGGTGGAGTAGACTCATTTAGACCAATATAATCATTTGGTTTAAGCCAGGTTTCAGTCCAAACAGAGTACATCAAAACTATTATCTGTGATCATTTCATTTACAATTACTGCTTTAGGTGTGAGTGATCTAATGTTTAGGAGCCCAAGCTTTAAAAATAGTTTTTGTTCATTTATTTTGCATTTTTCTGGTTTAATCACGATCAGATTATTTCTAGATCCTGTGTTAAATTTATATTTTGACCTCACTATTCGGGGAACAGACACAGTATGTATAGATTGAACAACGCAATTACTTCTATCATTTAAGTGGGTAGAACAAAAGTCATCATGGCAGTTATTTGAGAATTGGCTTACTAGTCAGATGGAGCGTAGCGTCTTGGAGATGTTGTCCGACAGGAGTTCCGCTCCGACTCTGCTGGGGTGCAGGCCATCAGCACGGAAAAGCCTAGGACGCTCCCAGAAAAGATTCCAATTATTAACAAAGAGCAGTTTCTGTTCTTTACACCATGACAATAACCATTCGTTTAAAGCAAACAGCCTACTGAACCTTTCGTGTCCTCGTCGGTACGTGGGAAGCGGTCCTGACACGATGATCGTCGTCGCGGGCGATGTGCTGCGTACCGTCTCGATCAGGCTCCTGAAGTCCCTCTTCAGTGTCTCCGTCTGCCGCAGCTTGGTGTCGTTCACGCCCGCGTGCAGCACGACCGCTCCGACGCTCTCCTCATCCTTCAGGATCGCGGGTATCTGCGCAGAAACATCGAGAACACGAGCACCAGGGAAACAGTGTGTGTGCACTTTACCTTCAGTTAACGTAGCACGTACGTGCCGGACGATGGAGTCTCCGACGATCACAGCATCACGTTCCGTCTCGTGGAGGGGGGCGAAGCGGTTTCGGGTGGAGATCTCAAAGACCGGAAGCGGCGGAGGGGGAGATGATGTAGCCCGATGCCTCGCTCGCGTCTTCCGCTGCTGCCGCACCCAGGGTCCGTGGTGTCCCGGCGCCGGAGTGAAGGACATCTGAGAAGATCGCGTCCTGGGTGCACGGGGCCTGTGCAGAGAAACACACGGAGTAGAGGTGGTGGGAGTGTTAGCAGCGTGCTCTATACTTACCCCGGACCTGTGAGCGTCAGCCCGGGATGTTTCCAGCGCAGTTTGCCACTCTCAGCTGGGCCTGTCTCTCCAGCAGCTCGTTGATCTGCTTCTCCACGGCCTCCAGCTCCAGCTGCACCGAATGCAGCTCAAACGCGTCCTCACCTGCACTCAAAGGTAGACGCAAATCCGCCATTAAAGTAAGTAGCAGTGGAACAATGGTTATGTGTGTGAATAGAGTATTAGCAAGCGCGCCTAGCGGCCGCCGCGTTAGTAGTGCTAACGGGCTATAAGCTAATAGCGGACTCGGGAAATCAAAATAAAACTAGTGATAACAAGGCGCCCTGATTGTTTTTGTTGTAGAATGCGATAGGGGATATATTCACACGTTATAGAAACGAAAAATGATGGTGTATAAAATTGATTTTAAGAGATAAAATAGACGATAAAGAAATAACTTGACGGAGCTCAAACTCAAAACATGCGTCAGCAACAAACAGGAAGTGACGAGATATCCAGTCACAGAAGTAGCAGGACTCATGAAGCTCCAGGAAATCCCCAATATGGACAAAAGCATTGCTATCACTGTAACTAAGTAAACAGAAGATATAAAAGTTTCAATGATAAAACAAACACAATAAACACTTGACTAAGACAATGTATCTTTTATCTGTGTTATTCAAGCCATCTCTGGTATTTTCATAATAATTAAATATATTTACAATCCATTGCTAATCAATGTAGTCTATGGAACATATTTTCTGCCTCATTCTGTGACAAGAAGCTACATCAGATCACAAAAGTTGTGGACTAAAAAGGTTATAATGTTCTCTTTTGTTGGACAACAGGTTTAAAAACGTGAATACAAGAGAATTTTAGCTTTAGGCATTTTAATTTAAGCATGTTTAGCTTAGGCTACCTGCTGCATCAGAACAACTGTAATTACTGCATTCACACTAGGGATGTTAATTTCGGTTATTTGTCCAAACCGACAACCAACGCCCGTTAACTGATTATTAACCGTTGGATTGGCCGTTTTAACTAACAAGATTATTTTAAATGAGAACTGAATTAAATTAGAAAGAATAAGTGTCTGTGCCCCGTTAAAAATACTAACATTTGTTTTCCGGGGATTCATTTTACATGCGCAAAAAGCAACAAACAGAACATGAGGATTCACATGGTCATCATAGCGATCACATCACGCATCTGCGACAAATATTTAGAGAGGAGAAAAACATAATAAAGCTAGTCTCTCTCTCTCTCTATATATATATATATATATATACAGGTGCTGGTCATATAATTAGAATATCATCAAAAAGTTGATTTATTTCACTAATTCCATTCAAAAAGTGAAACTTGTATAATGTATACATTCATTCCACACAGACTGATATATTTCAAGTGTTTATTTCTTTTAATTTTGATGATTATAAGTGACAACTAATGAAAACCCCAAATTCAGTATCTCAGAAAATTAGAATATTGTGAAAAGGTTCAATATTGAAGACACATGTGTGGCACCAGGTGTCTTCAATATTG